>NJDD01000266.1:49778-65736 GCA_002245505.1 Calephelis nemesis
CAGTCGTCGCTGTAGAAGGCCGTCCCTTACGCAAATCATCGGTGAGGTTAGTTCGACCACGTTTGAATTCATTAAACCAGTTGTAAACTGTGGCACGAGATGGGGCTTCATCGTGAAAAGCCAATCGAAGTCTATCATAACTTTCTTGTTGACTTATATGACATCGAAAGTCATAAAAAATCATTGCACGAAAATTTTCTCGGCTTAAATTCATTCTGACGTGCACAGACAATTTTCAATTTGCCGCCAAATCGTAAAACAAATGACAAATGAATGAAATGTATACTCAATATTACTGGTAATGAGTTCTATTTTCAAAATTTGAACTTATTTTTTAATATAATGCTTTTAAGGTGCCAGTTCTAAAAACTTTCAGTTTGGCCCTCGTAAGAAAATGGGGTTTTACTATCATTCATCATATTGTGGGACTTAGTGCCTTCGGCTAGTCGCGGGTACCCTGGTTGTGCCTCTGCCTACTTTTTCGGGCATATAGGCGTGAAAATACTTTTACTTTGTAAGTACCTACTATTGGTTGGTTTCCTGTAGTTGCAATTGACTTGTAAGTATTCATGATATCACATTGACATAATATTACGTTTCGTTAGTTTATTTAATTAGTTTTTTGCTTTACGTATACACCCCTCTAAGAGCCCCATCCTCCAGAAAACCTCACTCTCGTCCCCAGTGCTGAATTCAGTCAAACTCTATATTTGATATTTTCCAACGTCGGCGCTTGGTAAAACTTCCAAATATTCATATTTTTAAAGGAAGGAACACTTGTACTGTTTTACTTATCACTTATAATTTATTACTTTGTAATTAATAGCCTACCGGTTTCGCCTTATACAGCATCATCAGGGCTAAAACTTAAACTTGAGTTAAATAAATAAATTGTAGTTAAATAAATTAATAACATAGTATATAATTAATAACATAGTTAAATACATTATAAGTGATACGTAAAACAGTACAAGCGTCTCTTTCTTTATCAGTCAAACTCATTTACTTTCAGTTTAAAAATGTTAAAAGAATATCCGCTTTACGGGATACTATCGCAATTACCAAATTAAGTCCCCCTTTGTACAAAAGCGTTGGAAGCGCCGTATCTCAGAGAAAACTTTAAAGCGCTGACAAAACATATTTTCCATAACAAAGTCTATCATACGACGGATTTTCTTTTCATCATAATAAAAGAGGCCGAGGAAAGCACGTTAATGGGAAGTCCGAAAGCTATTATCCCAATATAAAGGTTCATCCGAGTACTTGAGGCGACACAATGGTCTAATCTACCAAGATATTACACGGGAAGACGGTGCAAGGTCTATTGTGGACACAGTATAATTGTCAGTGGTACAAAAGTAGCCTCCACTTTGATATTTTGTAGAGTTGAGGAAAATTTATTTTCTCTATTTGTGTCTAAGTATCTTTATCATGATAGAATTTTCAGGCTAATTTGAAAAGGATTATTTTTCAATATTGTTTTTTAAATGTGAAGCCCTTTGGTTAAGTAAATAAATAATAAACAAAGATGTGGTATCGTGGGACACCAGGTAGGAACGAAGTTCCTTCGCCTAATGTAGAATCGACACAATTCAGGAGTATATACTATGCATTGGCGGGGTGGAGTGGTAATAGAAAAAGAAGGGATGAGAGAACGAAAGAAAGAGGGAGAAAGAGAAAGGTATTATACACTACTTGCTTGTGTATACGAATGTCGCGCCTGCGCACGTCTCATTTAATGGTATTATTCCACGGACTTTTTTTATGGTTTTACTATCGCATTTTTTTTCAGTTCGCTCGCGCAGCAATATCCGTATATCCTCCAAACCTGCCATAAGGAACTTCGTTCCAAAAGTTACACAAATTAAATCTAACCCCAAAGTAAGCAAGTTATATGCTTGTGTTATAGGTGTTAGTCAACGATAATAATACAGAGATATACTTAAATAGATACCAGAATAAAATTAATAAACACCCAGACCCGGAAATGCAGATCTAAATGTTCATCAACAAATGCCTGCCCCCGTCGGGAATCGAACCCGAGCCCCGTGGTTGATCGGTGTAGTTAGGCGTGTATGCAAGCCACTCGACCAACGAGGCAGTCAAAGTAAGTTTACCGTTTTACAAAGTTGTGTTTTGGAGAGAGAGATACCCACACTTATTTACGCCGACTTTTGACAGAGCACTAATATATCATAACAAATATCACAAAAAAGAGCGGTAGCTTGCGGGTTACCAAATGACTTATGGTTGTAGAAAAAAACTGTGAAATTGCTGCAAAGCAATTATCAAATAAAAAAAAAGAGGAATGGTAACCTTATTACGAGTATTAGTTAGTCTCCTCTGTAGTCTAGCGGTCCGGCGTCGGACTTGACTTCTTGAGGTGCCCGGGTCGGGCAACAAAAAAAAATTAGAGATTTTACATTTCAATTTTCTAACAAAAATAACTTTGCCCTCGATCGGACATATGCCTGGTTGACGATAGGCTTGCCACCTATCACATTGTGGGAATAGTATCTTCGACTAGTCATGGGTGCCCTGATTGTGCCTCTGCCTACCTCTTCGGAGATATGGGCGTGAAGATACTATTAGCTTTCAACTTAACTCAGCGAATTTCACGACTTACATACGTTTAGATACAACCAAACGAGAAAGATTTAAATGTAATTTTATAAATCGTTTTGGAACATTTTCAAGACAATGCCTGATTGAGTCATTTCGAATTTAAATCGAAAAGAAATGAGAAAAAAATTAAATAAAAAGCCATCTCTGGAGCACCACAGCTGCTTCGAACGAGCTGTCATTTTCTACTGACGCTGAACGTTTTCAATTTATGAGATACTAATCTAAAAGAGAAGAATTTTATTGCGCTTCAGCTTTATAACATTTTCTTAATTCCTAACATAACACTACATTAGTGGTTATTTACACTAATTTTAAGTGTTTTTCTAATTTTAAGTTAGTCTAATTCTCTAATTCTAAGTCTAATTTTAAGTCTAATTTTAAGTTAATTTTATTTACACTAATTTTTTTTTAAACTAATTTTAAGTTATCGCTTTCTTCTTTCAACGATAGAAATAGAAAGAGACAAAATACTTTTATTGCTGTCAGATTAGACTGTATGCGAAATATCTACAGACGTTTAATCTATCACTTGGAAAATGTTGATTAAAAACATCACGATTAGACATGTCCGCACTAATTTGACATGTATAAACTGTTCCATCTCTTTTATTTCCGTTTCATTTGAGAGAGATAGCATGGATCTAAAATAAATTTAGTTTGTGAACAGCGGAATCACCACTAATATCATCCTTTTTTAAAACTGTCTAGAGTTTCGGCAAAAAAGGTACAATTTACAATCGTAACCGTTAAACGATGCCAACTTTGATAGGGTATTTTTTGAATAATTTCGACTTTTTTTATGTTATGGGAAGGCAAACAAGCAGACGGATTTCCTGATGGTAAGAAATTCACGCCGCCTAGGGACACCAAAGATGGTAATGGTGCGTTGCCAACCTGAGGTCAGGATGTTAGGCCTCGAGAAAAAGTAAGTTAACCGGCTACCTTACCCTCCGAACTGGAACACGTCATGACGTTGTGGCGGCAGGAATAGATAAGACGGTGGTACCAATCCGGGTGAGTCGCTGCGAAACTCTACCACCTAGTCAGATGTCACGGTGTTAGTGATGATAACCTATGCTCGCCTTTTACGAGCTGCCTGGCAAGAAAGGTTAGATGGTCTATTCTGCAAAGGAGCCCGGACCAACACGGGGATAAAACGTTTTCCTGTCGTTAATATAGATATTGAATTCATAAATCTTCTACTATTCCGTTAAACTTATTTTTTTCATACCAATTAACACAATAAAAAATAATAAACGATATAGTTCCATTCGTTCACGCGTGATGCCATGTTATGATTTCATAAGTTTGTGACAATTTTTAATTATTTGACACATTAGCATATACATTTTTACCTACCTCCAGATCGTAACTACTTTCTACAGTTTCTGGCATGCAGCCTAATAGCACAGTTAAGTACTAAATTTACTATTTTTTAGAATACCTATTACAAAATATATATCTTTTCAGTTTAAATTAAAACTAGTCTTCTTAACATTTCTTTTTTATCTTTTAGAGCTACAACAGTTTTTGTTTTATTGTCAGTTAAAATAAAATATAAAAGGACTAATCGCCTCTGTGATCTAGCAGTCCAGGTGTTGGACTTGACTTCATGAGGTTCAATTCCAGGGACGGGCAACAAAAAAGAAAATGAAGTTTTTCAAATTTTCTAATAAAAAAATGTTGCCTGAGATTGAATGTGTGCTCGGTTAGGAGATAGGCTTGTCTTCTATCACATTGTGGGACTTGAGTGTCTTCGATTATTCGTGGGTGTCACGATTGTGCAAACAACTAGTTCACTTCTCCTCATTCGTTCTATTAGCTAATATAGCTAATCAGAACACATTTAAAAAGTACAAAGTACAGTTTCTAGTTCACTTCTCCTCATTCGTTCTATTAGCGAATATAGATAATCAGAACACATTTAAAAAGTACAAAGTACAGTTTCTAGTTCACTTCTCCTCATTCGTTCTATTAGATATTTTCCTTCAACGAAGGTAAAAACGCTGAATGGGGTTATTACAACAAGATGACAAAGTCCGCATATAATCAAAGGCGGAACACAAAACATCACTCCTCGTCGCTCACAACAAAACATTAGCTTTTAACGTGCACGAAAGTACAAAGAACACAGATGTTGCTTAAGAAAATCAGAAGCGACGCTTAACAAATACGAACGCCTCGAACAATACCATTTCATTATACGGCAGTTGGCATACAAACAAACCTGGCGCGACATTCAGACCACGTCATAAGGATCACGACTGACGCACTACTGCGACTAACGTTGCGTTGCAACTTGTACTCAACACCACCAAAGTTGGACCACTAATTTTGAAACGTGCACAGGATAATAAGCACAACATCTATGCCATAGCGGTGGTATTCCCTCGCATTGGAATGTCATACCACGTAATCCGCGATGATTGTGCCTTAGAACGCGGCTTTCACGTTTCCCTCGACCGGCATTATGCCTCTAATGTCACTTAATTTGCCGTCTAGAGCCTCCTCAGGTGAATGCAGCTTACGAGAGCTGGTTTAATATAAAAATTCGCTCGTTTTTTTCCCGTGACGCGGGATTATACGTTATACTGTTGCCTCTTTTGAGAGTAAACGCGTAGAAGTAATGGGATTATGAGATCGGTAGTTTTGGTTTTCGCTAGGGAGGCTTTAAAGGGAAATTAAAATATATAAAGCAAATTTTTAATCCAAATCCACGGGCTCCATCGCAACGTCACCGCGTAGAGAGTGTACTCGGATACACAAATGTAAAAGTACATGTACACAACTAAATAACGTTACGCCTGATAACATGTAGGGGCTGGAGGAGAAGGTAAATGGACAAAATTGCGAGGCATTGCAAGATTCAATCAATTAAATCAATCAATTAAAATTGAAAATTACATAATGATATAGTACAATCCAAAACCAGAGTAACCAATGCCTAAATACCGTAAAACCCATACGCGCCAGTAAAAGAGGCCAACCAAAGAAACGCTGGCTAGATGTCGTGGAACAAGACATATGTGGCAATGGACTATCAGGTATACTGAAAACCAAGCGAAAGGAGAAATAATATTAGGAAAGCCAACACTGGGTTCACATGTTTAAATGTGAACAACAACTGGAATCAAAGTTAGGTGGGAAAAGTGACGATACAACAAAACAACTTGTAATGAAAATAATGAGTTAACTTTAATAATCCTAACGAAGATATTTACAGACTTTTATTTGTAATTACAAGCGCTGTGATAAGGGATTATTGAGCAAACCCAGCAGCCGGTAACGCCGACGTCGGCGATATTGTAGTAATAATGGTGGAGCGAAATAATAGGAAAAATGTATTATAGCAGAAATCACGGGTTTATTGCTTTTTGATAGCAAATAAATTGCTGACTTATACCGCTACTTGATTTATGAACTTGATTTTCGTAGCAACGTGAGAAATTCAAAGAATCGACGAAAACGCGTGAACGCTGTTCCCTCAGAACATTACAGGAAAGCGATTATAGCAAGACAACAAACAAAACAAACTAAAATTCCGATCTTTTTCTATTAATGAAAAGTTGTAAAAAAATTAGTCATTTTGTGATTTGACAAACCCAATTTTATCAGAATCGAAACAATATTTAAATTTATTTATTTATTAAGCTGTATTGTATCTACACCGAACAAAATTAGTTTGTACAAAAGGCGAACTTACTGCCTATTGGCATTCTGCACCAGTCGTTCTTTGGGCCAATGGAGAGTGAAATTCACATTTTAAAATGTAAATTTTCCTCGTCTTGGGCCACGTTCGCTGAGAAGAATAGAATATTTGCTTCTCTGGTAGGCAGTTTATCAGAGTCGTCTCTTTACACAAGTTAAATTATAGGTCATTGCCAACCAGACTGCTGGTGGTAGAGTGCTGTGCAGCTACTCGCAAGTGCCAGTTATTCCTACCACCATAGAGACACTTGTCATGTTCCGGTCAGTAGGCCTTACATATCGGTCACAGGACAGTGACGCAACTGTGACAGAATGAGTACCAGTACATTGGTTAAAGTGTTTTATAACGGTACTGGTTACCAGTACCATAAAATATGTTACGTAATTTTTTTTTCAATCGTATATATATTTCTACTTGACTGATTTGAATGATACATATCTTCACGCTAACTCTCTTACGGGGTAGGCAGAGGCATTGAGTGCCAGACCTCACGATCCTGGCAAACCTGTCTGGCTTCCTCCACATTCATTACCCTTTTCATACAAAAACGCCGGTTTCGGAGACTTTAGACACCACCCTCGGATAATACCCGAGTGATCTGATCGTGGAATGTCAACCTTAACCTCCCCGGGTACCTACATCTATCGACGTACCTATACCTAAAAACGAAATTTCGCAACACATCAACTGTATTTAACGGGTGCCTTTTTAAGGTACAGGTATTTGCTAGGTATCAGTACCGGGACAGTACCGGTATAAGGATTACAGGTACCCAATTTGGAATCGGTATCCATTTATAAAAATGACAAGAAACGCTAAGTACAGACATACAACCTGTACTTTTGGGATAGTTTCCAAGCCTTGGTTATCTCTTACCATCAGAAGGGCTTGTTTGCTTAACGTTTTTCATAAAAAAAAATAAAGTAATATAGCCCCGAAGACGCTGCACAAAAAAACAGTTTGCTGCTTCTACCAAAATAACAGTAAGTGAATTTGCAAGTGAGTTTATAAGTAAAATTGTAAGCGTGTACAAATTAAAAATTAGATATTTTTTTTAATATCCTGACTCGATTACTTTGCCTATAAATAATGGAAACGTTAGCTGTACTTTTGAACTGATATAAAAAAAAAACTAGACAGCGGCAAGCATAGTCGCTATGGTATACCTATTAGTTGCACTGATTTTAACAAATTTAACAAATAAAATAAAATTAATATCTGGAAAAATTCCAAAAATTGTTTTCGTGTTACGTAACTTAGTCAACGATACTCATAAATAGAAATACTTAAATAGATACCTGTATAAGTTTCATAAACGACATCCGCAAATACACACATTTGTGCTCATGACATAAATGCCTGCCCCCGTCGGAAATCAAACCCTAGCCTCGCGGTTGGTACGCCTGTACGCCTCTCGGCCAACGAGGCGCTCAAATTGTAACAAAGAAATAGTTTACAGTTTACACGTTGGAAATTAACATAGGCTAATTTTAATACCAACTAGCTGACAAACTTCGTTCCACCCTTTCAATATTGAAAATAATAAAGTATTATTTTCCCATTTTCCTTGCAACGTTTTATCATCATAAGAACTATCTTCTGATAATAACTAACACAATAAATCGATCCAGTCGTTTGGATTTGATTATGCGCTTACAAACATATTTAGCGATTCATTTTTATATTAAAGATATCTCATCATATTTACACGAGAGTTAAATAACTTTATACAGGCAAAGCTGCCGACGCCAACTAGTTTAATATAAATATAAAACACATGTAAGTGCTTGAGGGTATTAAAAAAGCCTACGTCCTTGAATTCAGATACATTCAAGGCCAGGATAAAAGCATCCCAGCACGAGGATTTAAGTTTTACCGTAGTGCACAATGGTGCGCTTTCGCCGCAAGAGTTTTTTCATTCCACTCTTCGTTTACTCCATTGCTTTTATGCTTTTCAAGCTTCATATCCACGTACACTAATAAAAAAAAGCATTAAACCTTACTCACGATCAGTTTCAGCTGAATGGTGCCAAATATGAGGAGAATATCATCCTGTGAACAAAGAAATAAGTTTTTTAATATAATTATTCCGGAATATAGTTTTGGTAGTGTCTATGTAGTAATTTTGGTGGCTGTATGTAAGATGGAGATGCAGAAAAATTACCCGGAACGAATATTAGCGAATGAGTAACAAAAGAGCTAAATATTATTTTCCTTAATCGCCATAGGTCGAGAGGTTAGCGTTCAGGATTACCTGATCCGGGACGAGGCTTGTGCATTCACGCCTTCGCGCATTCACGCAGGCATGGTATTAAAATATTTATTATCTTAATCGCGTCTGTGATCTAGCGGTCCAGGTGTTGGACTTGACTGCATGAGGTCCTGGGTTCTAATCCCAAGTCAGGCAACAAAAAGGAAATTTGGTTTTTTCAATTTTGCTCGGGATTTTATATGTTGTCGGTTGGCGACATGCTTGTCACCTATCTATCACATTGTGGGACCTGTGGATGGGAATGTCTTCGGCTAGTCGTGGGTGCCCTGGTTGTACCTCTGCCTACTTCTTCGGGGATATGGGCGTGAAGATCCTTACTTTAACATTTTAAACTTTGTTTCTTTAGCAATCATATTATAATCGACTTACTTTGAGGTTAGATTAATTCGTGTAATTTTCACACTGACCGCATGCGCTGTTGCGCTTTTTTCAGAACAGTGAGATCCGAAAGAGTGGGATAGAAATAGAAGTGTTGGTGTCAAATTGAGAAAGGATATGCTTCGTTAGTTAGGTCACGTAGAAAGAATGACAGATGAAATATTGACAAAATAGATTGCGAATTTAGATGTACCGGTACCGGTACCCGGAAAGACCAAGGTTATAATATTCCACCACCGAATCGCTCGGGTTCTATCCGAAGGTGGTGTCAAGAATCTTCGAAACCGGCGGGTTTGTATTAAAGAATTACGTATGAAGAAAGCTAGACATAAGACATGTATGCAAGGATCTTGATATTTGGCACTCAATAGTCAATACTCTCTGTCACCCCGTAATGGATGCACATGGCGTGAACGTACGTATTTGTATGTATGTATGTCTTCAAATAACATAACACCTAAATGTGTAACGCCGCCGATCTTGTCACATGCAACTTAAATGTCAATTTAAATAAAAAAGGAAGGTTTTGGCGCCATCGTGAATGAAGATGGTCGTAATTTTTTCATAATTATTGGATTTCGTGTTTATATTGAGTGAAATTAGTCAATTTTTGTGGCATATTGTACAATTATGTTCAGTCAAAGTGTACAAATGAAATAATCATGAAGAAATGATTGTATCGTGTATTTCCTCGCTGCCGCCAAATCTCGCTAGACGAGCTTGAGTAACGAAGCCACCGCTTTACTTAAGACCCAGACATGACTATGTAAACAGTGACTAATGAGTGAAATAAAGACTTAATTAATACGGAAGACATGGCAGCATGGCCTAACAGCCTTAACCGGCCCCAGAAAGGGGAAACTTAACTTAAAAAAATATAAAAAAAGGAAACCAAATACATAATTTTAGCGAACAATAATTGAAGCGGCGAATATTAGCCACGATGTTACCAGCAACAAATAAACATTTTCAAAGAAGAAGTATTTTCTTAATTTAAAACCACATAACAGGGACTATAAAAGCACTACCGGATAGAGTATATCTAAGAGCAAGCACTAGTGACTAGAGCATACAATCAACTAATGGCGGATGATCTTCGCTTGTTTGCGATGCTGTCCGCGGCCGCGGCGCGCTAACAAACCCCCACTGGAGAGCGAACCACTCGACGGTACACCGGCAATCATTCAAATTATATCTTCATATATATTTATATTTTTATTTTATTTTTATCATTATATTCTACTGAGGACCTCCAACTAAACAATATTATGCTGTTGTATTAATTGATCATTATTTTTGTTGAAAATGCGGTGCTTGATGGAAAATGTTCAAGTAAGAAAACTAAATTTTATAATTTACTAGCTGTTGTCCGTGGCTTCACTCTTGATAAATAAACATGTAAGCTAACGAATCTTTCAATTTGGATTAAACTGCTTACGGTGCGCAAATCGGTCGAGTAGTTAGGAATTGGACTAACAAATTCACGCGCAATTTATTACATACCAGCTGTCCCGGCGAACTTCGTTCCACCCATTCAGTTTTTATGGGGGAAAAGAATATATTGTTTTTCCCATTTTCCCTGTTATCACCGCTTCGAGGTAAAGAGAGTCTGAAACATTGACGAGATTATTTAGACACATCTTATAGTATAAAAAATTATTGCTAAATGTGTTGGTAAGCGCATAACTTTCAAACGAATGAACCAATTTGGCTAATTATTTTTTTGTTGTGTTAGTTATTGTCCGAAGAAGGTTCTTATTAAGAAAAAAACGGGAAAAATTCAGGGAAAATAGAAAAAACAATTCTTTTATCCATACTAACTGCTAATAGCTGTTAATGTCAAGTGATAAAAAAAATTCGCCAGGTTTATTTAATATAGTCCAGAATATATGATAGATAGTAGTATATTGGTGATAAATTGCCTATTGATATCGCGTATGGACACTAATCTTAAAAATATTTCTCAAATTTTTGTCGATCTAGTTGATCCATTTGTTATTCAAAGAAATATAAAAAATATAGGTATGGCAAGGAAAATATATAACATTGAAATATAGCATCGGTGGAGTGAAGATTCATTTTGTGGCCTACTCATCCTTGCCTAATTAGGTATTAAGTTGTCAGCTATAAACTGGTCCAATAAGTGTGAAAATATACCCTCAACGGATGATAGCCCTCATCCTTAACTTTATCGTACTAAAAAAATGAATTAAAGGGTTATTTGTTCTCAATACTCTGGCTGATGATGATAAAAAATATATCATTGAAATGTAGCATTGGTGGAGCGAATATTAATTTATGGTTTACTCATCCTTGTCTAACTATGAAGTTGTACGCAATAAACTGGTCGAGTAAGTGTAAAAACATACTTTTAACGAATACCTTCATCCCTTATTACTTATTTTATCTCACTAAAGATAAAAAAGTGTGTTATTTGTTCCCAATATAACCGTATTGGGTTCCATGTATCTCATTCTGATGTGAATTATTGTCGAGTATTCGCGACGTGTCAGCCGTGTAGCGGGCACATGCGCCGGCGCCGGTCCTGGTGGGCGACCTCCGCGTGGGCAGCTCGCACAAAAAGCCTCTGCATTCCTCCCCCAAACCGGTCCCGGCTTCATACAACACCGGCACGTACAAGTATGGACGGACTCGTGGCGTACTTTTATCAGCTAGACCTATTAATAGGAACATGTTACACAGAAGGGTCCTATTTCTCAAGGACGGCTCTTCAAATGGTGAAAACTGCTACACTAATAAAAATGTTTATCTTAATATATATAATTCTAGTTTTCGTGTGTTTGTCACTGAACTCCTCCTAGACGACTGGAGCGATTTTGATGATTTTTTGTGTGTGTTCAAGGGGATTCGAGCATGGTTTAGATTCACAATTTGGTCCTCTGGAAAACGTTTTTTCATTATTGAAGTTATACTTTTTTGGCGCGTTAGGAAAAAATGATGAGGGTAAATTTTTACGATGCGCGCGCACACCGTCACGACATGATGAAGTTAGCTATAGATAACATTTTAGTTTTTCAAAAAAAGGTACCAACAAAGTAAAAGTAAGGACATCTACGTATGTTTGCGTGAGAACTGACTACTGTTCACAATATTTCTTTATTTAATTATGTAGAAATATTTTTTTGTGATATTTTTATTAAATAAACTTTATTTAACTTAATAATGCATCATAATAAAACTTTTAATGTATTAAATATCTTTTTTCTATGGTTAGTGTCATTTTGTCTACAAATGTAAAATAAGGCAAAAGATAAAAATTTTAAAAAGATTTTTATCTTATTACGCCGAAGAAGTATAACTTCTAATGCGTGTACATAAGTACACACACATTTTTTTTTATTTGTAAGTAGTCGTTGATTTTGGAATGTTTTACATTGGGTCCGGCAGACTGCGCTACTATCAAAGCATTAATGTCAAGCGATACGAAGTTTGCTGGGTCAGCTAGTTTATGTATAAAAATATATAAAGGAAAAAATATAATATGATGGTCAGGGTACCATTTAAGAGTAGGTAGATATATTATTAAACGGTAAATGTAACCAGGGCTTCAAATACCGGTATTCTGTAGGAGGGACTGGTAGTAACGGTCTTGGAGCAATAGGTACCGATACCAAAGGCGTTACCTATCTGAATTGTTAGTACCGGTACCACGATATACCTAGGTATATTACGTAACGTAAAAAAAGTTTTTCTTCAATCGAAGATATCTTTAGGCGTAGGAAATAAATTATATCTACCAGTTGTTATAATATAAAATCTCTTATTGCTTGACATTATTTTTTTTTAATTTTCTTCCCGCGTTGTTAGGTGTCAAATCTTTCGAATCCAAATTTGTTGCCAGTGTTAATTACTACTCCTTTTTTTGTACAAACATACGACTTATTAGATGAAAATCAATATATTATTAGTAGATAGTTAACATTTTTTTAAAACAGTGAACAATATGGCTAATTGTTCTCCTATTCGTACTAGGCGATCATCAGTTTCCGTCATGTAGCAGGATAAAATGACTACCTGCTACCATGAAAAATATAAACGGTTCTACTAATTATAATATATTTATATATTGATTATTATATTTTATTTATTTTTTTTAAGTATAGCTATAGTTAATTGTTTTTTTTGTAGACGATGCCTTCCATTTTTTTCACAGCTTCATTTATTTTTGGGTTGGCTGGAAGAAATTTCTTTATTTAGAGATAAGCTCGCATTTTTACCTTCTCGTGTATTTTGTGTATTTTTGTTTTTTTTGTGTGCAATAAAGTGTTAAATAAATAAATAAATATAATATATGTTAACCGGAAATTAGGGGGATAAAAGATCATTTTTACAATAAACTAATGCTAACATCTCTCTATAGCATACATGTGACCATACCATTACGCTAACCATTGACATCATTGAAAGCAATGTATTCTTTACAAACGTGGCTAAAGATTCATACCTAGCGACGGTGAAGTGACATCTACCGCACCATAAAGAAACGTGGCTTATGATTCAATCTTGCCATTAGTTAGCGACGGACAAGTGACATTAGTCGCATTCGAATCTAAAAGCTTGCCTTTTACCACTAGGAGAGTCGCCTCTTTTTTTGTGATATTGGAAGGCAAAGAAGCAGACGGATTTCCTGATGGTAAGACATTCACGCCGCCTAGAGACACCAAAGGTAATAATGGTGCCGGTAGTAGTAAGTAGCCGGTAAACTTATTTTTGCTCAGGTTGGCCGTTGCCAAAATAAGTTTACCGGCTACTTACCCTCCAAACCTGAACACGTCATGACGTTACGGCGGTAGGAATAGGTAAGGCGGTGTTACCAATCCGGGTGAGTCGCTGCGAAACTCTACCACCTAGTTTGATGTCACCGTGTTAGTGACGGTAAGCCTATGCTCGCCTTTTACGAGCTGCCTGACTGAAAGGCAGATGGTCTATTTTGCAACGGAGCCCGGACCAACACAAAAAAAGTCATGAGCTCGTAATGACACCTTTTGAGTAATCATTGACTTGGTTTTCTCAGAACTAACATACATCATTGTCTACTTAAAAATTTAAGAGCGATCAAACAACATTACAAATGGCGTGACCGACGAAAAAAATAATTTCCTGACTGGAACATAAAAATTAAATCTCCCTAAATCCATAATAGGAACATAAACTGATATAATAGTGAACGAAGTTAAACAGATCAAATGACTGCGGAGAATAAACATTGGAACAACGGTCTTCCATTAGAGCACTGATGTGGGAGCGGGTGGGGTGACCATATGTCTCATTTCATTTTATTATCATATTTAACTCTTTATTTTACACAACAAAAATTACAGAAAAACTTAAGACTAAAATAAGCTTAAGTACAAAGGGCGATCTTAAGTATACACATAAAAAATCTGTAGAAGGTTTAATTCTGTACATTGAAAATATTGAAAAAATAAATAGCACTGTTACTGGATCGATACCAAACCCAAACATGTGATTAAACATTTTTTTGTCTGTCTGTCTGTTTGTATGTTCAGGCATCTCGTGAAAACTAACTTTTCGATTTCGATGAAACGTCTTACGAGTATCTAATAAGTCTTAATTTTTCAGTTTTAGACCGACATCCGCGCGGACGGAGTCGCGGGCGGAAGCTAGTCTCTAGTAAATGAAATGTCTTCCAGCCAACCCGCTAAAGGAAACAATAACTGAAATATGTAGACCTGTATAATACAACACACTTACTTTCACTTGTAGTTTATGGGTTTTATTGGAACACAGACAGACAGACAGACAGACACACACACAGACAGACACACACAGACAGACAGACACACACATACACACACACACAGAGAGACACACACACACTCACACACACTCACTCACTCACACGATTGTTAAATTACACTTAGACTACAGACACCAAAGCTGGTATTGGTGCGATGCTAACATGCTAGGCCTCTTGTTTAAGTTCACTGGCTAGCCTACTATCCAACCGAAAAACGGCATGGATAAGATGACAGTAACTCGGATTAAACTACACAAAAATGTTTTAGCTAGTAAATTCTTTAAGAAATCTTAAATTAGACCTGCAACTTTATCAAAAATTCAAAATTATATTGAAATTTGTCTAGCCAATTATCTACATGTTTGAATTGATTGAAAATTTTACTGTCTAATCTGAAGACGAAATTTAGAAACTTATACGAAATCGTCGTGTCGAAAATATTGCCAAAGACTAGTGGACGTCTTGCCAAAGATAGTACATAACGGTTAAAATTGTGTACGTCTAAAATTGTGTACGTCTAGTCGTTTCTGGTTTTACACGCGAGCATATTATCGCCTCTGTGGTCTTAGTAGTAGTACGTAGTACGACGTCGGACGTCTTGAGGTCCCGAAATCGATCCTCTGGTCGGACAACAAAAAAGATTGAAAATTTATGTTTCAATTTTGTAATAAAAACAGCGCGGTCCGTGATTGGATATGTACCTGGTTGGCGATAGGCTTGTCCCCTTTCACATTACAGTACTCATTGTATTCGGCTAGTCATGGCTCAGGCGTGAGGAAGATATTTTATATTAATTTAGGAATTAAATCTATATACATATTTTTCAAAAAAGGTGAAAACCAGAAACGACTAGACGTATGGTCACAGTGGTCCGGACAGAGTGACGTCACCAAAGGGCGCTCGCTCCGTGCCGAGGTAGGCCTCAGGTTCCAGGAAACAACAGACCCAATAAACTCTTGCGCACAATGCCGACACAAACAACTGCCACGAAATGTTTCACATTCTTGCGATACAATGTTTTTTTTTTAATTTTGTTGTTCCTTTTTTATATGCGCAGTACATGAAATGGGTATCACCAACTTTGAATTTGTAGAAAATTGTCTTGTAAAATAGCAATGTGTTGTGCTGTTTTAAAATGTGTTTTTTTCTGTGTACAGTTAATTTTTGTGTACAACCCCATGTGTGTTTTTGT
>NJDD01000266.1:80577-98936 GCA_002245505.1 Calephelis nemesis
ATTTTCCAATATTGCATAAATCGAGTGTCAAGAGTAAGCCTACTGGTATTTCGTAAGAGGCGACCAAAGGTTAACAGGGTCACTATTTCAAAGACGACTGGGTGGTAAAGTGCCATGCAGAAAGTTGTATTTGGGTAGAAATCCCGTCTTCCCTATTTTTGCTGCCATAATGACAGTCTCATGCCAAGTCCAGAGGGAAGTAGTCGGTAGAATTGCACAACTGACCTAACACTCGTTCAGGACCGCGACGCATCTATAACAACTACGGTATTTATAGGCCAAGGTTACCGGTTACCGTACAGACGCGACGGCTTGTTCGCTGTCAATAAAATGAATGTATGAAAAACAAGAAATGTTACAGATATTCTGTTTTCTTAAGTATCTTCACCCATATCCCCAAAGACGTAGGCAAAGGCCCACGATTAGCCGAAAACACTAAGTTCCATATGTGATAGGTGGCAAGCATATCGCCAAATGGGCCCATATTCAATACAAGTCAAGTCCGACAACGGACCACTAGATCACAGAGGCGAGGTCTTTTCTTATCTTAAAACTTTCACTGAATTTCCACATAATATACTTTAAAACAAAAAGACAAGAATCTATCCAAGCGTTTTCGAGTAGGCGCGTCTAACGAACAACATATATTTTTTTATTTCTTTTTTTATACTTATATCATTTTTATAGAAGTTTTTTTTTACTTATATCATTTTTATAGAAGATTTCTTAATGTGATAAATACGTTAATATTTAATTCGTCAGTTCAATCACATTCAAAACTGTGTTAGGCAATCCGTACTTTCAGTGATGGATTATACAAAAGGCCAGACTAAGCCTGTACTGGGGCCCCCGACGATCAGGGGCCCTCAAGAAAATTTGACATTGAAATTTTCCAAAAAAATTCGGTAAAAATAAAATATAAGTAAATGATTAGTTCAAGCTTATTTTATGTTTTTTTATAAATGAGCGATCTCAAGTTATTTGATTTGTTTAACTTTAAGACTGTTAAACTGCTGAGTTACGTAGATATACCCTTCTTGATTATTTGTTGATTATTTCTAGAATCGAAAAACATAGGATTTGAAAAAAAATTCATTTGTTTTATTGTGTTTAAAACCTTGATATAATATAAGAGGTGTTCGAAATTCTAAATTTCGATTTTACAATATTTTTGAAAAAGGGAGGGGCCCCAAAATCAAAATGGCCTAGGGCCCCCTATGGGCTTTATCCGGCACTGCGTACTTCTATATTGATGAAGTTTCAGATCAAAGACACAAAGGTACACTTTGATGTATAATTCTATAAAGATTCGACTAATGTCTTTGTCGTGGAAATACGAAGTATGGGTTGTGTTTTAGTTAAAGGTTACTTTGTGCCGGCCTCTCGACGCGTCCAAACTTCGCACAAAGGACTTTGAATACGGCTCCTCTGATGAAAAACTAACGGAAGCGATCCCGATGAACTAATAAGGTATTTATTTAACGGGAAATCAATGAACAATGATATTAATTAAAAGAGGGGTGTAGAATTAAAATGGGAGAATGCCTAGTGTTTCTTTTTATTTACCGACGTCCACTTTTTTTTGGTTGTTAGATTTTATTAAATAAGAAACGTTTGTAAACAACGACTGAGCTATCGTGAAAAATAAAATAAAAATAAAGTAGTTTCATAATATATACTAATTATGAAATGTAAATGAAGTGTGTTTGTATTGGAAATATTAGAAAAAAAACTGTATTGTTTGCATTTAACCTAAGATATGTTAAATATCCTAAAATGGGATTTAAGGATATTTAACATTTCCCTAATATTATAAATGTGCGTGTTAGTAAAACTATTGCGTGTTAGTAATCAAACAATTTTTGTTATAATTTTTATCTGTTTGTTATCACATCACACTTTACGAAAAAGCAAGTGTGCTTACTACTAGTAAGTACTTTACGTACAGATGCAATTACAAATTTAACAATGTTTCATCAATTACTAACCTTTTCGAGTAAATTTGCAAAAAATATAACAAAAGCTAGAGAAAAGTGCTAAAATTAAAATATCTGAAATGCATTTCATTTATCTCAAATGAATTAGGCATAAGATAATAAAAGCATAAGTAACTTTAAGCATCATCCAGATGGTTGTAATTACGGCTTCCACAATAGTGACCTTGGTGGAAACTTTGTTTGAAACAATTCAAAATTTGTATGAAATCTAAGTTCCACACGGATGCAAACCAATGTTTTGATCCGTGTGGAACCCCTATTATCTTAATCACCAACAGATAGTTTAATCTGGTTTTCACAATTTAACAGGGAACGTAACTTCAGACGAACAAGATAAGCCATTTTTTACCGAAATCAGTTAATTAGGAACGAATATTTGTGTTTAATAAATCCGAGAATCCACGAATCAGCAGCCAGTGAATAATATTACAATTAAAAAAATGTATAAAAGAAATAAATATATGGAATCGTCTTCATAATACATTTTTAACGTTCAAAGAAAAGCATAAAACACGACATCACAAAGAGATTCTAATAGCATCTTCAAAGCGTACGGCACCGAAAGTAAAAGCAATTTACTTATATTACAATACGAATAATTTCTAAATCAAAGGCTCACCTAATTTATAAATTGCAATTACACCGGTAGCCTTTTGCGAGGGAAAAAAATTAGAAACGGACAGATTACGAGCACTAAATTTAATTACAAAGCGAACTGGCACACAACAAATTGAAGAGGATAAGCGCGACAAAGTAAAAGAGAAAACACGCGAAAAGGAAACTCGAAGCATTGATATAAACGAAATTTAAATTAAGTACAAAAGGAACGGAGATGAAAAAATCCTTTCATTGAAAGCTCTCATCCCCAGAGTCAGAGGGCCGGGCGGCAACATCAAAGCCACCTTTCCACGGCTCCAGTCTTATCTGCGGAACCGAGTTTGGAAATTAGCAGAGCGATCCTTTTCTCGAGTCAAAGGCGCTTGCGCACCCTTTCAACTAGCTGCTTTTAGCATTACGCTTTCATGAACAGTTTTTTGTATACAGGACGGAGAGGGTAATGCGATAATGTAGCTAATGACATATTTTATTCAGGGTTTAAAGCGACGAGTTCACTTATTTCAGAGGCAAAACGCTAATGTGCTAGGATTATGCCGGTCGGAGTGCTGAGTGAATGATTTTTGAACTTTAAGACGGCTCCAACTGAAATGTAAGCTATGTGAGACTGCTTTTTACCGCGCACTTTTTAGAGGAATGCTTGTATTATTTATAGCTCTTATTTTTCTTTCATTTGACTAGGTTTTTGGCTAATGTAGTCAAGGATAAATTTTAATATTTCATCTTATGCTTTTTAAATTCCAGATGTTATAATAAAATTCATATTTTCTTTCACATAGGAAGTCAAACCTATAGACTCTTGTCGTAAATAAATGAATATCTATTAACAAATGACATAAATTATATATTAAATTTGTAATATGGACATAATAATAACATAGAAAAATATATATAAAACAAACAGAAAGACAGACATAGAGACGTTCATCACACAAATTTTGACCCCTTCCGCGAATCTAACCCGATTCCTATTAGTAGGCGTATATAACCTTAAAATAGCATTATTAAAAAAAAACATCTTTTTAATTTAGACTATTAAACGCAAAAGCATTTCTTTTAAATTTAACAAAAAATCATAGTAAGAATCATATATCTGCGATGTATTTATCTGTCTCTTATGAAGGTTCCCCGGAAATTCTAAAATCTTTCTTAAGCGTTTTACTTGCTCCATGCACAAATCCTCTTCCGAAATATATAATTTCATCCAAAACTCTTATACACCTTTTGACAACGTTTTTCAAAAAAAGGCAAAAAAGTACCTTATTATAAAAGTTTACCTTATAATAAAACTAAACATATTAAAATACTTATTCAAAATCTAGACAGTAAATATTTAAGTTATTAGTCAATGATTAAAGTTGAAAAAAAAACTCTTACTGGGTCGATCGATGTTTTTTTTTAGATAATGACCTATTTATTATTACATAGTGGTATTTATATATTATGGTATATATTATGATTACATAGTGGTTTTATCATATCACGTATCTGACAACTGGTTTTTTGAGTTATACTCAATAATGCATACATTTTTATTCTCCATATAAATTCCCACATACTTAAATGTTGCTTAAATGAATGTGGGACCCTTTCGAAATCATTTACAATCTTTCGAGAAAAGAATTATCAAATCGCGTCGTGGTACCCAACGAAATAGTTTTACCAAAATGTTAGATTTGGCTTAGGTGAATTGAAGTTAGTGCAATAGGTATAAAGCAACATATCCTGACTGACTGATTCATGATCGCCGAGCAAAGACTGTTCAGAGTTACAGCCTACTGATTGGACACTCACTAAGGACGGAGTCGTAGACATTCTACCTCTAAGGGTCACCCCCTCAATAGATGTTGAAAGTTTGTATGAAATACCGTTTTTTTTTCAGTGAAAGACATCAAAATTTATTTTTGGGCTACTTATTAAAAATGGGTTTGAATGTTTATACGAAAGTCCTTATAATTGGCTATAATCAGATGACTGATTATACCTGTGGCTTCACCTTGGCTGTGACTTTATTTTTTTTTATATATTACCTGTGTAATAGCACAGGTAACAGCTAAGACTAGCTGTTACCTGTGCTTTTATGTGCATAGACATGCATATAAAAGAAAGTTGTATTAGTTACACTATTTTAAGTCAAGAACGACTGAACCGATTTGGCTGAAAATGATTTTATCCCCTTCCACTGCGAGTAAACTAGAAAAAAAACATCTCAATTTTTCCCATACAAACTGAACGGCTAGAACGAAGTTCACCGGAACAGATGCAGCTAGCATTTTATAAAAATAATTTTCAAATGAATTCAAAATACTTGTTTGTAGACTAACTATGATTTCACGGTAGTAAATACAGTTGGTTAGTGGTGCAACTAGCACCCACGCCAACTCTCACGCTAATAATGAACGTGACAATTTCAGCTTCAAAAGTTTTTTGATGAATCCTTCATTTCCTAGAACGACGAATTCAAATCCGGAGCTCAAAGGAGACAAAGGGAAATAGCATTTTTCTGTTTGTCCGTAACGTACTATCTATAACCTGTGTGTTGTCTATGTGTGAGTATTTAATACCTATAGATTGGATCATTTCTGGAAACTACGATGTAAACCATCGAAAATATTCCACTACAAATGATTGGATTGGAAAATTCGTGTAATCCTACATTCATGACACACGCATTTTGGTTATCAAATTTACAGATATTTTAAATCATATCCATAAATTACAGAGATATTTCCCGTGTTGGTCGGGGCTTCTTGGCAGAATAGATCATCTGCCTTCCTGTCAAGCAGCTTGTAAAAAGCAAGCATAAGCTTGCCGTCACTAGCACTGTGACATCCTACTAGGTGGTAGAGTTTCGCAGCGACTCTCCCGGATTGGTACCACCGCCCTACCTATTCTAATTGCTATAACAACGTCCAATGTTAGCCGTTGACGTGTTCCGGTTTGGAGGGTAGGGTAGCCGATAAAATTACTTTACTCGAGGCCAAATATCCCGGCCTCAGGTTGACAACGCACCATTACTACCTTTGGTGTCTCTAGGCGGCGTGAATTTCTTACCATCAGGAAATCCGTCTGCTTGTTGGCCTTCCATTATCATACAAAAAATATATTTAAATATTGATTACTAGCCGAACCGGTAACCCTCATACTGCCTGGCATCGGCAACTGACAACACTTTGCGTGGAAAAAATTGAGCATTGTCTTCACTTTTCTAATTTTAACGCAACTGCGTGAGAATAGCAGCTAGACTGTTAAATGCCATAGTTATGGCAGGTTATCCTGAAAGAATCAGATCATTATTGCAAGCAGATCGTTATTGTTCAGTGATAAAGAACATATTTGTAGAACTACAAAGTTGCAGCAGAATAATTTTAAATTACAAATTAACACTTTTTGTAACGTTACTCTTTTTACTGAAAAACAGTTGGGGAAGAAAAGACAGTTTCTAAAAAAATAGTCCAGTGATCTGGTGGTGTTTTTTGTTTATATTATATAAGTATGAGTCTGTATCGTGTCGAAACGTTTCATGGCTCTAGGGGTAGTAATGTTATGTAGTACTGGTACGGCCGAATGAGCTGTGTCTGTACCTTGACGTACCATTACACCTTAAAGTCGTAATAAAAATAAATAAAATCTTGCAATAACTATTTCAAAGACCGTCTTTTTATTACATACATTTCTTCACGCCAAGTCCATTACAGGGTAGGCACAAACTTGCCACAAACTAGAGTGCCAAATCTCATGATCCTTGCAGACCTTTCCGGCTTCCTTTACTTTAATTACCCTTTTCATACAAACACGCCCGCTTCGGAGACACTTGACACCACCCTCGGATAAAACCCGAGCGGCTTGGTCATAAAATGTCAACCTAGGACTTTCGGTGTACCTAAAACCATCCACATGAGGATTGTATTTTTTTCTTTTTTCATCTTTTATCAATCATCTCTCATTCTTTGACCATGACCGAAAAAGTAGAGCATGTCTATTCTCATGTTAACATTAACACTTTCTTTCAATATCACTCTTTCTCGTATCTCGCTGTTACGAATGCGGTCAGCGGGGGCACACCAGATGCAGCGCTTTCCTTGGCACTCTATTACTTTTTATATTATTTTACTAAAATAAGATTGCTCTGTTGTATTCAGATTTTTGAGTTTTATTTCCAGTAACTGCTTATCAGTTTTAAAAGCGAGTAATTTAAACGCGATAAAATTTTAGAATTAAATTTAATTTTTAAGTAGGTAATTTGAATAGATATCATTTATTCAAATTTGATACGGCTCAGCTAGTATGAAGGAGTTTCGGTCATCTGAGGTCATCGTAGTTCCACCTCAACAATAGCAGTTTATGTTTTACATATTGTTATTTCAGAAAGTTATGACTCAAGTTACGAGAGTTCAAAAAAGTGAAAAACGCTTTGACAATAAGTAGATAGGTAATGCCCTCACGCTTCGCTCAACTCATCTTGGCGGGGGCACTACCATGCCCTCAGATTAGAGTAAATTGCTATGTAGTGCTATGTTTAAGTAATTATGAATTTTGAGAAACTCTCCCGATTTTTCATGGAATCAAGCCGAAAAAAATGGATAAAATCGAACCAAACGTGAGATAGGTCCTCACGAATTAAAAATCCAGCAAAAAAGGTGTACTTTTCTATGAATTCGATGGATTCTATTGTTCATGGTTTGTGTCATCTCTACGAAAGAATGGAAGAAAACTGAATAAATGTCCAGTAAACATTAGCCCTGACGACTCTCCAAATCGTTAAAAAAATGACTGAGTTTGGAAGTACCAAATCTAGAAGCCAGAATCTACTTTCCTACACTGCTCGATTTCACAAGGTCTTCGGAATACCAAATATTGAATCCACCTTCTCATTGAACAAGCGCGTTCCGATTCGGTGGTAGATTAGGTAGTTAGGTGGTAGATAGACCGCTACCGTCGCCTACTGGTTTTCATCTTTTTAAGTAACTACAGGAATATGTAAATAATAAATTCATACTTATCTTAATCTTGCTTTAAAATATGCGCTTGTGTTATAGATGTTAGTTCACGATACTAATAGAGTCCTAAAGAATATAGTGAAATAAATTGAATAACCACACCCGGGCTCAGATATACAGATATCTAGATGTTTATCTTCAAAATACCTGCCCCCGTCGGGTATCGAACCCGAGCTTCAAGGTTAATCAGAGGTGTTAAAAACAAATCCATACTTAGGAACTTCAAATCATGACAAGGATTGAAACACCATCGCCCCGACCAAAAATTTAAAAAAAAATGGCAGCTAACTGCATGTGATACTGAAACTGACGGTTCACCTTGCAGTCCATAAAAAGAAACAAGCGGGTGGTATCAGACACCAAAGATGTTGTGACACACCTTGCATATCCAACTTGAGACTGACATACACTCTTGCTTAGCAGGTTTTCCAGCAATAACACAAAAATTATAAACTTCTAACCTGTACATTTAATGTAGCTAAGAACTAGTTTACGTTAACTTTCAAACAAAAAGATCTACATCGTAATCGGTCCATCCGTTCATAAACTATAATGCCACAGACAGACACACGCATATACGTTTAAATAATAACACCCTTCTGTTTCCATCGGGAATAAAAAAATGGGTAAAGACGAGGAACCAGTTCGTTCCAAATCTAGAACTTTTTGCACTACATACATAATTAACTAAACTAATAATGCAAAATAAATTCTACAATATTTCTGTAAATAATTTGATAATACCCAAGAAATAATAAACCTAAATAGTTTAAGAGCCAATTTTAAAACAACAAACTTTCTTAAGTTAATTGTAGAGACGGGAGAGCGCGTTGAAATCTTTTCTTTAAGACGCTATTGTAGAATGCACAATATCGTTCATGCGTAAGCAGGCACAATAATTCATCACGCAAACAAAGCCCAAATAATCATAAAATAGCTAATAAACTTCCATAGAAACTCTAAACAATGTAAAAGCAAACATTCAAGAAGCGCAATTTAAACATAACATTTTAAAGTGCACAAAAAACAAAGGCACAGAACAATGCATCTCTTCAAAAAACTAACAAACACGAATGGCGGGAACTAAAACAGGGGCGGCTGACGGCTCTAATAAACATTTAGTACAAGGACTCTACAAGTCCCCAACAATAGTTGCGTACCGTCATGTGTCGCTGGTGGTGAAGACTTCAAAATTATTCAGAGCCTTCTTGGAATCAAAACGCAAATACTACCTGGACTAGTTTAAAGTGTCAATCCCATATAACAATCCAATATACACAAGCAACACCAACTACACTCTCACAAAAATTAGTCAAACATATGCTCGTAAGCAATTTTTACTACTTCTATTTCGATTTAAAAGTTACACAATATTCACAAACTAATACGCGATATTCGCAAGATACTCTGTAAGAACGACACAACCTTCGCATAGGAAGGTCCGAGACAAACTGACAGAAAACTGGAGCCGGCGTGCGCGCGACGCACGTGGTCCAAGAAATGGGTGGAGCAAATCTCATCCGCCATCAGCCATTGGACCGGGTTTCCCTTTGATCGTTCGCCGACAACTAAATACATCTCTTTGCGCCTTAATCTCAATAGTAACGTCCTTTAAAACAAGTAATTTTGTTAAAAAACATATCTTTTTATGGTCACTCGAGCAAACGTTGCGACCGATATCGGCCCCCCAGGGGGTGTTCCCGTGCCCCGCACGAGCCAATGCAATCCCCGATAACGTATTACGCGGTTGTGGTCAAAGGATAAAGCTTGCTTTTTTTGGTCGTTCTAAACCGTTTTTAAAACTGTACGCATCCTTTTGAAGTGCATACATCAAAGTCAGAATTATAAAAGATGTATAGAGAGTTGAGATATTACAAGAGCGAAGACGTATTAAAATGTTGTTGCAAGAAATTCTGAGTGAGAGTTTTTTTTTTTATGTTATAGGAAGGCAAACAAGCAGACGGATTTCCTGATGGTAAGAAATTCACGCCGCCTAGAGACACCAAAGATGGTAATGGTGCGTTGCCAACCTGAGGTCAGGATGTTAGACCTCGAGCAAAAGTAAGTTTACCGGCTACCTTACCCTCCGGACCGGAACACGTCATGACGTTATGGCGGCAGGAATAGGTAAGGCGGTGGTACCAAACCGGGCGAGTCGCTGCGAAACTCTACCACCTAGTCAGATGTCACGGTGTTAGTGATGATAAGCCTATGCTCGCCTTTTACGAGCTGCCTGGCCAGAAAGGCAGATTGTCTATTCTGCAAAGAAGCCCGGACCTACACGGGGAAAGAAGCCCGGACCAACACGGATGTTCAAAGTAATGAAATCTTCGTTATCAAATACCTAGAATCTACTCGTCTCTTACAAATACATTGTCCTCCATATAATCTCTTCACTGTTTATATTATATTAAAAAAGTATCACCTTTATAATAAAGTAGCTACACTTTATTCAAAAACCTTTACATGACTGTTTCAATTTAAAGCTACCATTTCTTTGAATAATTTCAATTTACATGAAAAGTTATCGTGACAGGCGTTAACTCAACAGTACAAAAACTCCACTAAAACTAGAAAAATTTAGAACTCAAAAAGTTTTCTAGGGAACCACTGTGATAGGAGCTAAACTCATGTATCTCTCACAGCCAACATTTATAATATTGCAATCTAATGCTACATATTCAGATATCAACAGATTTTCTAGGTAACTTTAAATAAGTTCATGAAATGTCCTCTCATATATTAAATTTATATTAATATCACTAACTACTGTCATCGGCTTTCATTGTGTTTTCATGTTATTTTATTCTATTTTATTATATTACATAAGACTATATTTATACAGTTCGCTCAACGTACTGTGTAAATATAGTCTTACCTTGAGGAGCTCTTTACAAAGTAACTGCGTTCTATTATTGTATTTGCATTATTTAGTAGAAGTACTCGTATTCGACAAATACATTGAGTCTCCTATACCTTGTTCTCCTATACTAAACATGACAATTGCAACGACATTGTAATATTAGTAAGCATAGGCAAGCGAGTACTCTTCACTATTGGTCTAAGATCCGACCCTAAGTCGACCTTCACCGAGCTAATAATTGGATGAAACTTATATAATGTTATAATATATTTTATATTAAATTTAATATATCTGAAATAATACAAAAAATGGAATGCTTAAAAAATCCTGAGCAGAATAAATTTGATTATTTAAAAAAAAAAAACATTTTCATTAATTGTTGCAATATTAATATTATAAGATTTTTTTAATCCTGTATCAAATGTACCCATAGAATGTACAGACTCTATGTTGCCGTTATTTACCTGGACGAAATCTTAGGTTGCAAGGTATAAACAGGTAAGTCGACGCCAGTTACTTCCACTTGATTGTGTTATATAAAAATATTAAGTGCTGTTTTACTACGAACACACCAACATATCTGCAAAAAATAAACGATTTTTTTTAAATAATAAAAATATTCAATCTAGGATTTCTTAGGCGATCCCTTTTTAATATATCCTATTAATATTATAAATGCGAAAGTCTAAGCAAAGCCGATTACGATGAAATTTGGTATGTAGGTAGCTGAAGACCCAGAATAACATATAGGCTACTTTTTATCCCGGAATTCCCACGGGATTGGGACTTACGCGGGTGAAACCGCGGGGTGCAGCTAGTTTTCTAATATACTAAATTTATAATATACATATTTCATTCTATTACCAGCTCGGTGAAGGTTGATATATGCGAATCCATTCGAATAATTTGTACAGAGATGTTTTATTTCGACCCTATTTCGCAAAGTATTTACCATGGAGAGGAGTTACCACTATTCTACAAGTACTGCCGACGACAATATAATTATCATGTAATGCAATAGAGACTGGAATATTCTAATAGCATAAAAGTAACTTATGGCATTGTACTTAGCGCTTGCTTTTTGCTGACATGAGTCGGGAATGCATCAAAGGACAATCACTTGGTTTAATAGTGTAGTTTTAATATTTATGGTGCGCTCTTGGTTGACGTAAATATCGGATCAGGTATATTCGTTGGCATTAATAAATGGGTTTAATTTGCCGTAGCGTACCGTTCCAGCATAGGGGTGTGATGACCCCATCGTCTATTAATAGAATAATCTTTTTTTATGACATTGGAAAGCAAACAAGCAGACGGATTTCCTAATGGTAAGAAATTCCCGCCGCCTAGAGACACCAAAGGTAATGGTGCGTTGCCAACCAGAGGCCGGGATGTTAGGCCTCGAGCAAAAGTAAGTTTACCGGCTACCTTACCCTCCAAACCGGAACACGTCACGACGTTATGATGGCAGGAATAGGTAAAGCGGTGGTACCAATCCGGGTGAGTCGCTGCAATACTATAATGCTGAATGGAATAATCTACTTACATAGATTGCTAGTGTATTTAACTAATGCAGTCTGTCAGAAACGTCTAGCACGGATTGGTTGCACCGATTTCTGACGACATAACGTCAGTGCTTGCCGGTGTCGTATTAAGTTTGTAGATTATAGGCCAGTGTCGATAATTTTTGAAAGTAAACAAATTATAGCCAAAAAAATTCGGTAGGCCTTTTGTTTATTGAAATCCCCTGTTCCCTGTGTTGGTCCGGGCTCCTTTGCAGAATAGACCATCTGCCTTTCTTGCCAGGCAGCTCGTAAAGGGGAGCATAGGCTTATCATCACTAACACCGTGACATCTAACTAGGTGGTAGAGTTTCGCAGCGACTCGCCCGGATTGGTACCACCGCCTTACCTATTCCTGCCGCCATAACGTCATGACGTGTTCCGGTTCGGAGGGTAAGGTAGCCGGTAAACTTACTTTTGCTCGAGGCCTAACATCCTGACCTCAGGTTGGCAACGCACCATTACCACCTTTGGTGTCTCTAGGCGGCGTGAATTTCTCACCATCAGGAAATCCGTCTGCTTGTTTGCCTTCCTATAACATAAAAAAAAAATCTAAACTTTTTAGTGTTGTAAAAAAATGTGCATTACTATGTAAATGTTCTCTTAAAATTTGATTTTCCATATTAATTCAAATATTATGTAAAAGAACGTAAAATTAAAAGTTGGAGATCTTTTTATCACCTAAAACTTTGCTTTTTAACTTTTTATAGGACTAGTAATTTTACCTGAAATCAAGATAATCGAGATTTTTTAATATTAAAAACCCACTCCCTCTTCGCTCTTACTCTCAAACCTCAAATTGTCAGTAATTTATTTTTTTCCTTTAATTTTGTAATATTTTATTCCTTCAAATGGATTTCATACTAGGTACAATTTTTTTTCACATTTTTCTTTTTTCAAAGGCTTCGGCACTAGTCTATTAGGGTAGCTGATGATTATACTAACGAAAGAGGCATAAGTTTGAGATGATGGATCATAAAGCGATCGAGAGGCATCATAGCTAATAATAATAAGTAAAAATGAACCTATTCTTGTTATTAGTCTGCCAGTCGTAATAAACAATTATCTAAGCTCACGATGTAAGCAGTTAACGGCCAATGTTAATAATGTTTCTCTAAAGATGGATTTCCAGCAATCTAGATAGCTGCGTATCCGACGGCCTATCCTATACGTAATTTCCATACTTATCCTGTCCACAGATATGTTATTGGCAAGCGATAACATAAAAATGGATCAAAATATCAATCTTGGACAGCAAGTTTTGGATTAGGATTGATTATTAATATTGGCCGTAAGACAAGTAAGCCTATGCTTATTACCGAACAAGTTGGCAGTTTGGCTGTACGTTTCGAGTCCAAGACAAACGCAGATAAAAAAAAACGACGGAAGTGAAAACTTGAATATTTATGTTGCGCATTTTTAATTATTTTGTACGAATTGCTTTAATTATCATTATGAAAGTATGTACTATCATTCATGTGGTAGAATACAAACGTAACAACACGAACATTCGCGCAAGCGCCATGCGCATTTTCGAATTTTCGATAAGATCACGTGTCCTGGCGCAAGTTTAGAAATTTTTACCCATTCCAAAAAAATGCGCAACGCTGCTAAAGAAATTTTTACTTCAAAAAATGAAAAAAGCAGGCAATTAAAAGTCCATCTGAGTCACCATATTCCCACATTTAACAATGATTCGAGGGGTCATTATGTAATATTCTGCAGTCTTTGCCGTAATTGCGTTATAACATTGCGTAAAAAGTATTCGGCCGAACCGGGAATCAAATTACGGATGCTTCGAGACCGACGAGATTATGGCCGAATACCGGACTCTGAATATGTCACATATATGCGAATTAAGTATGAATGAACATCGAGTTTTACGAATCCTGTTAATTAACTTTAGAAACTACTTGCTGATAGTAGATTTTTTTACGTTAGAGGTCAGCGAACACGCATACTGGCATCCTGATGGTATAAACATCATAGATGTTACAGGTCGCTGTAAGGTCGGTTTGGGAGGCCTATTGAGCAAATCTACCGAACTATCCTACCCTCCAGACTGGAACATGACCATGTCAATATGACAGCAGGAAAAGTTAAAGCAGTGGATCCCGGGCAAGACGCTGATGCAGAGCACTCTGCCACCAGTGGTCTTGTTGGTAATGATCTAAATTTTACCCTGTGCTCGCCTCTTACGAGCTGTCTGGCGAGAGGCAGATGGTCTACTTACGATGTCTGCCATCATGACAATGCAACTGTCGTGTTCCGGGCCGGAAGGTAAGCTAATCGGTAGACTTGACCAGTTGGATAAACAAAACAGCGACGCACCTTTAACATCTATGGTTTATATATGTCATGGTTGTCTCATTCTATTAGCTCCCGATCAGCTTCCACCAACCCTGAGCTTGCCTGATGTATTATTTCATAAAAACAAATTAAATATAAGTCGCAGCTTTGCATGTTCTTTTTGAAAACTAATATTTACCTATGTTGGTCATTACCAATGTCTCTGTTGTAAAAGCTTTAAGCAAATTTATACTTATAATAAAAATGTGAAAGAGAGAATACTGCCAAAAATAGGTAATGGGTAATAAGAAAATATAAAAATAGGGTAATAAGAAAAACAGGCACATTGATATCAAAACATAATTTTGGAATATAATATTTGTCTGTCTATATCATGACTGAAATTGAAGTAAGACTGCAAATTTAACGACGTTCACCAGATCGACTAGTTGTAAAATACCATGGAGTTTTTCCAAAAAAGGGTTCCTTATTTTTTTATACATTGAACTTCAAAGGAATCTCAAAACTAGTATTCAAAAAATCATGGCTTTAGGTAACAATTATTGAGTGCGTATATGTCAAAAAGTCGCCGGTTCTAATCAAGACAACGTTGAAATTTATCTCTTGAAAAACCTGAAAGTTCATACTACGTACGGGAAAAGGGCTAAAATTTAAAATATCTCTGGGATTAGTCGTGCAAAATCATTTTCACACCTAGATTTGTGGTATATAAAGAACAGGTGTAGGCGCTCCCACCCTTGGCTTTACCCTGAGTATCCAATCCTACCTTTTGATAGGAGACAAGGACATGTGATCCGTGCTGTCGATGGCACTAAGCTCACAAGTGGCTTAGAACCTCTTAGTCTCCGCAGAAACGTAGGTTCTTTATACGTTTCCTGTCGTTTGTACAATGAAGAACACCCTAAAGGATTACTGAAGCTTATTCTGGCTGCATCATTCCGCAGTCGAAACGAACAGAACAGGTCAAAGAAACGCACGAAAGCGTTTCTTCTGTGTTAGTGATCATAAAAACAAAAGATAAACTTAAAATTTAAAAATGTTCAGTGAACCCCGACATAACCCATATTCGATGTATAAAAATAGCATGTCGATCACGTCAGCTTCCAAACAAAAAATCGCATCAAAATCGGTCAATCCATTCAAAAGTTATGATGCCACAAACACACAGACAAACAGATATATCAAACTTATAACACCCATCGTTTATCGTCGTAAATTCCGTATCCGTTGTTCGTTTGCTCGGTCTGGTAGCCAATAGTAGTTTACATTCGAACCACCAAAACATTTTTCTCTATATTCTATAAGATACCGTTCCTTGGGTTATTTTTTTATCCTTGTTAAAATTCAAGTTCACCTACCATATTCTATTTTCTCTGTAATTTACGTTTTTTTTTTCAAATGCTATCAGGTTTCTAGACTAGGTATTATATAATTTAAACGCAATGCTATATTAAATAAGAAAAGTTTATTTATACATAAAAAAACGAAATATTACTGCACAAAACCAAAAATTACGTATTAGGAACAAAATTTATGTGGAACCTTGAGGTATTAGCTAATATACTCTAAACCCAAAAAAATCTGAGCAGTCTATAGAAAGTAATGTGTAATCATACAAAAAAAATCAAAAACGTCAAATTAGTATCTCCTCCGTTTTTCGTTGGTAGAAAACTATACATAAAAATATCTTAGTACAAAATCTAGCTGACCCGTCAGACTGTTTTCTCTATGAATATGGAATTCGAGTGTCAATCAACTGACTGCTACACATTCGTATATCTTCTGGGATAGGAAAATCTGTCTGTCAACTTCTACGGCTAAATCAATTTTAACGACCGATTTTAATGTAATTAGATATACGTAAAGTTAGACACAAGTTAATTTTTTTTTTTCAAAATGAACCTCTGAAGAAGTATAATAGTGGATGAAATTATATATGAATATAAGGTTGAAGTTAAGAAAAGAAAAAACTATTGTACGCTAAACAGCTAATGAAAACTTCGACGCAAAACGAGGGGTGTTGTAAATTTGAAGTTTGTGTGTGTGTGTGTGTGTGTGTGTGTGTGTGTGTGTGTGTGTTTGTTCGTATGAGTGTGTCAGTGGCACCGTAGTTCTTCAGTATATGTATATTTCATAACCGTGCGAAGTAGGAGCGGGCCGCTAGTTAAAAATAAAATAGGAAATACATATCCTCGTATGCCTCCAATTCTACAAAAACATTGAACAATATGAAATAAGGTGTACGTTAAACATAAAGCAAGCAGCCGCTGTGTTTACTGTCATTTCATTACAGAGCCCATATTGCGTGTGCTCCGCCTGCAACAGCCGAACACTGTAATAAATACACATATATTACCAAAGTTAATAAGCTTTTTCATTATTTTGGCCGGTTCGAATAACGTGCAGTGTTTTTAATTAAAATTATAGACAAAATCGTTTTAAAATAAGCTGACGAGATTGTAATTGCATTTTATGCATCGAAAAATAGATTAAAATCTGATGGTAGGAGCCGCCTATTTACATATTTATATATCCTGGAGATAAGCCTGGCTAGTTTATCCAGGCGACTGATCCATGGTACGATTATTTATCTATAATATAATAGCCGACCTGGCGAACTTTATATCGCTTGACGTTAACAGCTACTAACAGTTTGTAAGACAAAAAAGAGATTTAATTTTTCCCACTTTCCCAACACAACAAAAAAATAATTAGTAAATTTGGTCCACCTGTTCAGGCGTGATGCGAGGACCACGGGAAATGGGAATTAATTTTTAAATGTACACAATTAACGTATCTTCACGCCCGCATGCCAGAAGAGGATAAGGTACAGAAGACCACGCATTAAGGTGTCCGTATTAAAAAAAATTAGACGCTTTGCTAGAGAATAGAGGTTGCAACTAAATAGGTTGATGTGTAGCCTTCTACCTCGTACCTTTGGCTAGTCATGGGTGTCCTACCCATGACTAGCCGAAGGTACGAGGCAAACCTATTACCAAACGGGCACTCATGCAATCCTGGGAACACAACTAGGCAACACCGAAATCGGACCACTAGACCATAGAGACGACGTTATATTATTCATAAAAAAAATATCTGGGCAGACTTACTGATTATAACTGGGCATATAGAGGAAAGACTCCAGTATCAATGTGCATTTTTTTACTTTTCCTTTAGACTCCTTAAGACTATTATAGAAATTATTATACTCTGAGTTTGATTTGAACGACAACTTCAATGTTTTTTCAAAGTTATATATTAATTATTATCATATCTGTAACGTGACAAACCTCGTAGCACAGGAAAAATAATTTAAAGATCAGGTGATATTTAATATTTTTTACAAATAAAGCGGAAATGAGACGCAATTTAAGGAAGACTCACAACCGAACATCTCTGCTCCCAGTCTTTGACATAAGTGAGAGCGGAGATGTTCACTCTTTCCTACAAAAACAGTTCCTCTTTCCTGAAAATAGAGTTTAAAGAAATACACTGTACTCATACAGCGCGATCATTTAATTAAGGAAACACTAGAAGACTTCAGTTCAAGTTTTTGTACATCGAAACTTAGATTATTTATTTGTCTAGACTCGCTATTCATTTCAAGGCCCAGGAGCTTTTCATTAACCTACAAAAAAAAAGATTTCACAACTAAACCACCTCTGTGACATTCATAAACAAACACGAATCCGGTAAAGTATAGTCTACAATCGCAGCCGTCACTGTACCACCCCACCAAGTTGTGTGTTACGCGTGTAGGCCGGCGGCTCCGTCACGTCTCCGGTTGCATTATTACAACGCGCTGCACACATATAAAAGCAACGCACACGCGCTCCCGTATAATGTCAAAGGGTGAGCGCGCCGCCTCACAAAGCGTAAGTGCAACCACTAAAAGCCAATCCTAAGTTTTATTGATACACATTGTATTGCGACAAAGTCTCCGTCGGCCGGGCCCGCCCCACCCCACGCGCCGCACAAAGACAATATCGCGTCGTCAAAGGAGCGCCGTCCC
>NJDD01000266.1:99226-119167 GCA_002245505.1 Calephelis nemesis
TTTGACAATTATTAAAATTTGCCTCGTACCTCTCGGGTCTCATCTTTTTCCGTCGCCTCGATTACGCCACGGGTTTGTCTCATTAGGGCTTTTGTATGGTATCGCGGGCTCCCCTTTGATGTGAGGCGGGGAGGGGGGACGGTCCACCTGCACTTTTATTGTTCCCGCTCGGCCTCGAATTTGCACGCTTCACTTTGAGTCCCGTCTCTTTGAGATTAGCGGGAGCGCTCTTTGCCCTATGACCACTGAGACGTTTGCTAGCCCCGACACGGTAAACCTGTCTGAGCTCTGAATCAAACAATGCAAAATATCTACACTCCATATATTCTTTTGAAAAAATGTTAGAGTATAACAATTCGTCAGCTTGGAAACAAGTTTGAAATATAAGTATCTTCAGGCCCGTAAACCCAAAAAGGTAGTCTGTGGTACTTGATGCTTACACCCAAAATATTAAAGACGGCAAATCTATCGCCCACTAGGCACTTAGCCAACCCCGGATTTCGTTGTTTTATTTGAAACAAGGCTAGGCTTAATTTCCCAAATATTTTGGTTTCAACATTCAATATTTTAAAACTACTGACAATGTTTTACATACAAACATGCATATCTTCCAAGTCCATGGGACGGGGTAGGCAGAGAGTCTCGAGTGCCAAAAATGGCAGAGTAATCGCGTAACAAAACAAGCGTAAAAGCAAACAACAAAAAAAACATACAGTCGAGTTGAAAAACTCCTCCTTTTTTAGAGTTGGTTAAAAATAATAACCAATATGTACCTACCTACATGTAAAATTAAAAACTTCTTTTTTTATCGGTTGAAAAATGGTGCAATGGTTATATACTCGGATGGCTCGTGGATCTGAGTTTTTCAACTTGGTTATCACCGTATCAGGTTCGTAACATGCTTTGTTCCACTCCTTAGTTATCCACTTTAATCTGGTTCCAAACTGCATTAGCAGTTTTAACTTTCTTCAGGATTTAGCGCATTTACCCTGTGTATTAAGCATATCATAGTGGGTAAGTTTAACTGTCAGCTTAGCAAGTCAAAAGTAGGTTTACCACGTAGTTAAGACTTTAAATTCCGACTTCAGGTTGGCAACGCAATATTGCCTTCTGCATTTCTAACCATGAGTATATCTATTTGCCTTCTTTTCTTGACAAGGGGCTGACATCGAAGTGAATATAAATATATCATCAAAACAAATGATCAAAGACAATTTAAAATGTCAAAGTTCTGTTGCTTAAAACCTGACACTGGGATGAAGCGTAGAGTATGTTACACAACTAACACGACAGTAGCGAATACTGACGTTGCAGTAGTAACAATTTAGATAAGGCTTCTCAAGCTGTTCGAGTTTGGAACACGCTCCTCAAAGAAGTTAAAAATGGGTATTATCTTTAGGTTTAGTTACATTTTTAAATAGTATTAAATAAACAACCATCGGAGATTACTGAGTAGTATACTCTTAACTATTTATATAGTAGTTTTAATACAAGAAACAGAAATAACCTAGTTTCACCAGTTTCGAGACGGCAAAATAAAAAAAAACATTTATAATATGTCAGTGTGTTCGTTTCTATAATAAAATGCCGAAACAATTTTTAGAGTCACCATATCATAGATTCAAAACAAAACTCAAGCATAAGCTGTCAGATAGCCTACTACACAATACAAGAGTTTGTTGATGATATAGATTTTTGAAAATAACTAACTGTAATACCTAATTGACCGTTATTATTAACAATAACAATCTATATTTTTTCGTTAATTTATTCTCTTAAATCTGTATAATTGTTAAAGTTAGTCTATTTTTTAATTCTATTATTTCCTTATTCATTTTAATAGTAATTGTTATGTTTTGATTATTTTATGTCACCAATTTATGAATTAAAATATTTTAGTGATTGACATAATATGTACAATATGTAATATATATTTCTATATAATTTAATTCAATAATATAATTTTTGTATCGTTTGCTATTAAATTATGTTATGTTTTGACGTCGACAAGTGTACAAGTGTACCTACGTCGAATAAAAAAAAAGTAAGATAACCATCCCCTAAGACACTATAATGTTATAGGTGTATAGCTTTCCTGTGTCCATGATCGTACGTTTAATGTGCAAGTCTACCGGCTAGTCTAGCCTCTGAATCGGACCACTATTGTACCCAAGATAACCATGCAGAAACATGTAAGACGCAGTATTCTAAAACAAGGATTCTTGTCAATGATTTATTTAACCTATGCTCGCCTCTTTCAAGCTGCCAGACAAGAAGGCAGATGGTCTATTGTACATAGGTGACCGAATCACTACGGGGAACAACCATAAAATATCTGATACTTCTAGACTGTGTGTTCTTCAGCACTTAAGTCACATTTTTGCCAAAAAGCTATAATTCACGTTTCCACTACTTTTTAAACAATCTAGCAGCGGGAATAAACAGCTTTATCATTTAATCAGTCATTAACATTTTCAAAAAAAATGTGACTTATTGATAAACTAAATGTTAATTAACGTCTCTGAGTGCGGTCGTTGGCCACATATTATTATGTCTTTAAAAACAACATACAGTATAACATACTATTACTGCGATCTTTTCAAAAACGCTACGAGTGTATTCGTCTTTTGCTGTGATTAACCATGCTATGAGATTACCTAATAATGGTATTTGTAAACTACGTAGAATTATTGCAACATAGTTGTCGCCCATTGGTAGAAATTCGACCATAATAAAATTTTATATCTTGTTGATAAGAACGCCATCTTCATTTCTCAAGACCAACTACTTTGTTTCCAAACATTATAGTGCTCTATCTGTGATCTTTTACCGTTATCATCAATATATTTGTTTGAGTGTGTGTCAAATGCATGGTAGTACATGTAATGTTTTATTTTTTTTAATTAATGCACTTTATAAACACTATCATTTAAAAAATATTAGCGTTTGACATTACATATTAATATATAGATTCTATTGATAAAAAAATAAGATAAATAATAATTGCAATTCTATTAACAAAATAATAAGATGACAACCCTATTGCTTCAATGGAGTGTATGGTAAGTATTTTATAAAGTTAGGCTTAGTTGCCATATTGTTCCATATTTGAACCAGGTTCCAAATGTAGACATATTTAATAATTTGCACGCACTTAATAAATAATCACGTGCATCGAAAAACATGAACGAGCACTACAAAAAAAAATGTATAACCTGCGAGCCAGTCAGGCGATATGTATCGTAATTTTGTAAAACGGCGTGCGAGCGGAGGGAGGCGACGAACACTCGACACCCTTTTATTTATTACTTTTGTGTCCTTTGTGCTCCATCATAGAGCCGCACGACTCGAATTAAAACTTTATACTGATTTGCCACGCGGCTCACGTTGGAGCCCGGCGCTCTGCCCTCGATATAAACAAACAAACCAATTTTCCAGCTATTAATTACCGCTTTCAGTTGGGTTTGTTTGTTGAAAAAACAACTCTAGTCAATTACGTCAATTTTTTATAACTTTTTTATGTTTATGGTCAATTACTAGATCCTTTTTATAACTAATTACTAGTTTCTTTTTTTACATCACTGCATAGTATAAAACAAAGGCGCTTCCTCTTTCCCTGTGTCCCGTTGTACGCTTAAATCTTTAAAACTACGCAATGGATTTTGAAGCGATTTTTTGTAATAAAGTGATTGAAGAGGAAGGTTTATGTATATGGTTTAGGTATATCCGTGTGAAGCCGGAGCGGGCCGCTAGTTATAGATAACGATCAGTTCCTTTTGGATGTTATTGCTAAGTACGAGCTCCTTTTTAGGGTTCCGTTCAGTAACCAGAGGCCAAAAACAGTACCGTTATAGATTCGTTATCTCTGTCAGTCTGTGCGTCCGTATGCCACAGTTTTTATGAGCTAAGCTGTTGAAACTTCGTAAGTTCTAAACTGAGCATACGCGTCTCTGGTACTTGCTGCTACGGAACCCTCCATGGGCGAGTCCAAATCGCACTTTGCCGCTTTTATTATTGTTATAGCCAATTACTAGTTCCTTATTTTATCGCCTCTGTGGTCGAGCGGTCCGGGTGTTGGACTTGACTGCTAGAGGTCTCGGGTTCGAATCCCGGGTCGGCCAACAAAAAGAAAATTGGATTTTTCGAATTTTCTAATAAAAAAAATGTTGGTCGGGATTGGAAACGTGCCCGGTTGGCGATAGGCTTGCCACCTATCACATTATGGGACTTAGTATCTTCGGCTAGTCGTGGGTGCCCTGGTTGTGCCTCTGCCTACCTCTTCGGGGATATGGGCGTGAAGATACTTTTTTTTTTTTGATTTTATCGTCACTATTATAAACTCTCTATCGTGATCACAACAACTGACATTAAAATTATACTTAAAAGTAAAAAAACGAAGTACAAAAGGCGAGCTTATGTTACTGCCAATTACTATTTATTTTTTAAGTTATTGCAACATAATATTATTATATTAGTTATTAGTATTCTTTCTTCATACAAACAGGCGGAAACGCGAACGCGGGTTTGGAAGACACTCCGTATATATACAATATTCGCAGTTGCGCCACGGGCGATTTATTAGCGTCTTTTTTATTTTGTTAGCGTGCAATTTGTTAATACCATTTTGATTAATTAAGTTTAAATATTTACTTAATATGTAAAAGAACAATTATTATTGAGCGGTTAAATGTGGACTTTTATGAAGTTTGCCATTCATTAAACGATTCACATTTTTGTAAAATATTTACGATCACATAATTAGAAAGAAAAGAATAAAAATGTGTAGCCCTATAGCGTGTTGACGGCCTTTACGCACCTTACGGTTGTAGGTATTTAATTAAAGAACAGGGCCGAGTTAAACGACTATATTTTAAATTTCTAACTAACCCGTAATTATTTTATCGCCTAGTACTTTTTATATAATAAACAACCATGTTTGATAAGTGTAATGGACAAGCGTCAATTATTAATACCATCGATGTTAATGGTGCGTTACTTTACACTATATTACTAAACACGTACACGTGTGCTGGTCTACTCGCTTACCCACCAGCACAGACCTCGTCAAAGGCGAGCAGCGATACCTGGTGACACCAAACTGGGATATCACTCTCATACTATCTCGTCTGACTGCACTATGGAATTTAAGTGAATGGATTTTAAGCTACCCAAGTACTAAGTATAAGGATTTTGACTGCATTTTAGAAACACAATGAATTTAATGCATTTTATTGCAATTAAAATGGCAGTGTCAATTTCATACATAGGTTATCAACTTATCAGATTGTGGCACTTTAAAGTTTAAAGTAACTTCGGCTACTAGCTTCCCTCATTCTACGCTTTGGTAAGATATAAGTTTTATGGTAATTTTTATACACATCTTTCACGATTGTCTCGTAGCTTGGGATTACTTCTACCCGCCTTATCCAGTATAATACATGTATTTATTTGCTAGAATCAATATAGTTAAATTATGTTTCCGTCCGCAAGCTTCGGTTGGCAATATAACATTCATAAGCGACATTTGATTGTCCCGAGGCAAGTTGGTGCGGAGTCGAGCTCAGATTGGAATAGTAATTTGGGCGGGCACGCTGCACTTCGCGACGTTAAATAAATTCACTTCGAAGATCGCGCCGATATATCGCAGCCGCTACGGGGGAAAAGACGCATCTGAGATTTTCATGAGGTCCCGGGTATTTTTTTTCAATTTTCCAATAAAAAAATGTTGCTCGGGATTGAATATGTGCCCGGTTGGCTATCACATAAAGGATCTTCGACTAATCGTGAGTACGCTGCTTGTGCATCTGCTTACCTCTTTGAAGTGACGCGTGAGGACACTTTTTTTTAAATTTTTATTTCATATCAATACGTCTTTAAGTTTCCACGCTTACACCACCAATAGTTAATGGATTTTGGGTGTGTGTTGGGAGTGCCATATACATTTGATCAAAATATAAAATTTGGGTTTTGCAATATATCCAATAACCAACATTCTTTTTTCGAATTTTAAAAAATATCTTATTTGCGATAAGATTTATTTTATAAATTTTTAAAGAAAGAAAAAATCTCGCCCCAGACAGGATTTGAGCCTGTAACCTTTCGTCTCAAGCCGACGAATGCTCTAACCAATTGAGTTACTGAGGATTCAAGTCCCGTGGCGAAATTTTTAATTCCTTTCTAACCCGTTAACGCGGGTAGTTATGTCCTATAGATACACAATTCTGAGTACCCATCAAAAGATTTATTTTGACTACTTGAGCAAATTTCTTTTATTGATAATTTTTAGTCACTATAAAAGCGTAGGTCATACTTATGTATCCAAAGTAAAAAGGCGAATGAATGTGTGACGTGTGTGGTGGAATGAAAACTGCGGCCATCGACCTATGGATATAATTATTTTAACTACGTGGTAGAGTTCTGCCTTGTTCGGGCTAGTCTCAGGGTCTTGCTGTTTTTTGTCTCTAAAACGTCAGTGTCCACCACTAGAGCCTATTCAAATACTTTTTAAGTTAGGTTAGCGAGTACAGTTACGCAAAAGACACTTCAGCCTCATGTTAACAATATGTATTACTTACTATCAGTAAGGCTATTTGTCTATGCCAATTGACAACCACGTTATAAAAAAATATACATTTATAGAAAATTTCAGGTCGGTCCATCGACCGTTAGGTAGCAATACATTTTTCCATTCACCGGCAGGCAGATGTTGCTGCGGATTGAATAGTCAATGCGATAAATTCGGTTTGTGGAGACGGCTCGGCGCCCGCGCCTGGTGCCTCGCAATCTACATAATGCACGAGGCGACCGGTGGGCCTACCACGAACGTCTCTCGCAATCTCTGTTCGATGAAGATTGATAACAGAATATATGGGTGGTATATTTAAATTTTATTGTTGACTAGCTGACACTCTCAACTATGAATATTAAATATTTTTATACTCCGCTAAAGTTATACCGTCTTATTAATAAACATGGACGAACGTAGGAGTAAAATTAAGTTGATGTTATAATCTTTATCACATTGTAATTACGATTATGATACCAGGTTAAAAATTGGTGTAATTTACTCCGTGTTTGTGATAATGTTTGACGTGAAATTTCGTTATCGACGTATGAGAGAAATATGCTATCACCTATATCTGTTGTGTTCATTGACCTCTAGTTACGCTCCACAAAAAAAACACTGTATGTTATCGCCGAATTCCATTCTTCGAGAATTTCGTTTCGCCGGCCGGTATTTACGAATTTTCTTCAGATAATAATGAACACAATAATCAAATAATTGGAGATATTGATCCACCCCTTTACTCTTAATGTGATGACCATATTTACCCCATTACTTAATCGTACCCGGTCAAAGTTGAAATAACACTTTGATAATCGCTCCACAATGTAAAATATTTCCAGAAAATAATAATAAATATAATAAATAATAATAAAATAATTTGATTATCTAAATAGTTAAGTTTCATTTAAACAATTGAAGTTCATAAGGAAAAAAATAATTTCAGGCAGCACTTTTCATGTCCTTAACAAATCCATACCATCAAACAAAAAAGACAGACTTGCAATAATATTAGGAACTCACAAAAATTAACGTGAACTTAAGGTACAGTCCGGTGAAGTTGTAATAACTGCGAGGTGAGCATCGTATTCGCCATTTCAAGAAAAAAAAACGTGAACTGTGCACTTTGAAAATTTTACATAAAGAATTAATTCGTCTTATGACATCGGTCAGTCAGAAATCATAAGTTAAATATTTATTTATATATGAAATCCTAAAAGATAAAAGATCGATTTTAAAATAGGATTTGGGACGACCCACTCAGTTTAACAAGCGAAAACAATTATTATAACATCCAATTCGATTATTCGATAATTAATATGTTCGAAGGTGTTCGTAGTAGACCTACAAATCGCGAATGCCACTAAATCGCATTGTTGTCAACCATACCATTTGAGAGGCTCAGATCATTTAGGAATGATTTATGAAGGCAATTACTCATTCTATCCTAGCAGTACATTGTCATTACGCATTCACTTGGCGATCATTTCGGATGTGGTCAGTTTCGGCATCAGGATTAATCTCCACTAATCTGGCAGCTTCGTTTCCAATTTATTTGTATATTAATTATTCCAGTCTAGAAAATTAATTTAAATATCAACAATAAACAACTTCTTGGAAGTTTCACAAACTTTTTTGACTATTTTATATTTATTTAAAATTTTTTATTTATTTATTTTATCCTTTATTGCACTAAAATAAATGTACAAAGGCGAACTTAATGCCAAAAAAGCATTTTCTCCCAGTTTACCCTGGGTAATGGTGACAAAAACACATATGGGGTAGTACACAAAAATTTGACAACAGAAAAAACACATTTTACAACAACACAAAAAAATGATTACAGTTAATAAAAAACAGTTTCAATGTTTTTCAGTTCATTTTGATTTTCCTTTAATTTTTTTGCCCGTGTGTCGTTAAAAGTGAGTATTTAAAATGATTACCATTTTACATTTTCAACATGTCTGTTATTCGGACACACTTTTTTTAATTTATTTTATTTTTCACAATTTTTAAGAGAGCTCCAGTCCTCTTACAAATTTGAAATTAAGTTTTACTTTCTTAAAAAGTAAAAATTTATTTCACGGGTAAAAGTGCTATGATAGAAATAAAATTTTGTCTTATTTATTAAATAAATATTAAATTCACAGTAGGTAGTCACAAGTGATTTATTAGATGCCAAATAAAACATTTAATTAGTACATGAAATCTACCTAATTAAAGAGTTTTAATATTACTTTGGCTGATCTAATAATATAGATACAACCTTCTAAGATTTCTACATGAGACAAGATCTTGGTGTTTACCCAAGCACGCTGTCTAATGAGGAATGACAAGATTAATATCTGACTATAAGATGACAGCGAAGGATATTAGTAAAGTTAGGAGTTCGTCTTACCACCAGCGCGATGATTCGAAACTAATGTAACTGTACTTTACAGAGGCTCCAACTTAAGGCATACAGCCTAAACTTTGTGATATTGGCTTCTGTACAATGTTTACGTAAAATCACAAATAGTATTTAGTAGAATAGCAAAGACTGTAAAACTTAAATGGAGTCGTTAACTTTAAACAATTAATATCTTTAGACTTGAATTTCCGCGTAGGTAAGCATAGAAATCTATCGCCAAACTTAGAGAAAATCCTTGATAAGGGTACTTATCAAAGCAATGTTTTTTTTTATTAGAAAATTGGAAAAAGACAAACAGAGACACATGTTATCAACGCAGACACCGGACTACTAAACTACAGAGGAGATCAACGGTTATTATGAACCATCAACCAAAATATCATTCTAATCAAAAGCTTTGGTGACCCACACGTTTTTTTTACGTGCTGAAGACTCCAGTCTAGGTAGCTATTCTAGGTAGGTACCACCCATTACTCACGTGAGCGAGGCTCAAGGCACACAACTAAGAAAAGGAAAGGTGTCATCATCATCTCAAGCCTTCTTCAACCGCTTTGGTGTAGGCCTCCTTCAACTTTCTCCATTTCTTCCTATCTTGGGCTGTCTGAAGCCAATTTTTGCCCACTATTCTTTTGATGTCGTCTGTCCATCGCATCTAGGGTCTTCCTACGGGTCTTTTGTATCCCCACGGTCTCCACTCCAATAGTGTTCTGCACCACGAGTCTGGCTTTCGGGCTATATGGCCTGCCCATTGCCACTTCAGCTTGGCCACTCTTTTTATTATGTCGGCGACTTTGCTTTGCTTCCTTAGCCACTTATTTGTCTTCCTGTCGTCAAGAGTTATTCCTACCAGCTTACGTTCCATCGCCCTTTGGGTAACTATTAATTTTTGAAGGATTTCCTTGGTGGTCACCCAAGTTTCTGCTCCGTATGTAAGAACTGGTAGGATGCACTGGTTGAATATTCGTGCTTTTTGCTTAGTGGTAAGCAATGCGAAAAACACATTAGTAGTAACAATTTTTATCAAGTAAATTCTTATTGGACCACAAATTAGCAAGGCCAAGGCTTTCTTTAACACAACGAAAAATTAAAACGAGTGATGTCTCACTGCTTTGGGGGTCTAAACCCTTAATTTTTGGATGTCTGAGTGAATTTCAATTAATAGTATTTATGATTACCATATACCAATACAAATTTTCCTTATACATCTGCTGAAATCTGACATTTTTTTATAAAAAAATTTATTTTAACATTATACTATTTACCGATATTTTTTATTTTTACGCTTTTTTAATTTGTATTCCCTGTTTTTAGTGAAAAACCATAACCTTGTCTAACTCATCTATTATTATTTTTTAACTACCTGCATGTTTTGTTTATATTATTGTCATACATTAGGATGCTGTTAAGACAGGATTTGTTTATGTATTTGTTATGTGATTGGTGTTTGTTTTTTGCAATGTTTGATGTAAGGGGTTTTTAAAGATTGTAATATTTTTTTAATTACCGTTTGTGCTTGTCAAAAATGACTATAATGTATTTTTACTGTTCACATATTTCAAGTATAACGAATGTACCTACGAAATAAAGACGACGAACTAAATTGATTAGAATTTAGGATAAATTGTAATTAAAAATGATATACATAATAGAATTTAATTGAATGATTTCCTTAAATTTTATTTCTGACAAAAAATAAAATAAATATAAAATTAAAGGCATTATTATTAGTAAAATATGTCTAGCAAGCATCCTTACGCCCATATCCCAGAAGAGGCCGGCAGAGGCGCAGTCAGGGCAGCCTCTACTAGCCGAAGAATAGATTAGTCCCACAGTGTGATAGGTATCAAGCCTTTCGCCAGGCACGTATCCAATAAATACGGATTTGCCCACACGGGGTTCGAACTCGGGACCTCAAAAGTCAAATTCGACGCCAGAACGCTAGACCACAGAGGCGAACAGTACAATACTTAGTATATCACTTGTACAGTCCTACTATTTAAATTATGTGCTTTGGCTTTACACTTTTTACTCTTTTTACACTTTACTTTTATTTTAAAATCGGCTGACCTAATCCAAATTTTGGCGAAATGATTAATTATGTGTAATAACAACTCTATATAGATATCTTTAAAATACATTCGGATTCCCGAAGCTAGACGAATATAGCCGAAGCGCGTAATTTAAAAAGTACTCCTGTACTGCATTAAATTTGTAAAACGTCTTGTATGATAGCGAAACTGATAGCTGCAATTTTATTTATTGAATTGTACTTTTTTTTTCATAAACAATATTTGTACGCCACTAGGCCAGGAGTACTCGTTCTCATATAATTCAAGCCCGGTGAAGTTGTAAAAACCGCGAGGTTGACAACGTAGTAGTCATTCAAAAAAAAAAATCTCATATCATGTAATCTTAAAGAACTTAAAAAAACTTACTTCTAGAAATAAATAAGTTAAAACTGAAATGTTTGTAGAACGCTCTTGCTGGTTGCGAGTCAGGTGATTTATGGACAATTCCTGAATCCATATTACCATGTGAGCTATGATCTTTAAAAAAGTAAAAAAAAAGTGTCTTCACGCCCATATCCCCGAAGAGGTAGGCAGAGGCACAACCAGGGCACCCACGACTAGCCGACGATACTAAGTCCTACAATGTGATAGGTGGCAAGCAAGGCACATATTCTATCCCGAGCCCAGGATCTCATGCAGTCAAGTCCGACAACTGAACCGCTAGACCACAAAAGACTTTCCTAATATTGTTTTTGTAAGAAAATGTAGTATTTTAAACGTAAGTTTACAGGCTGAGCTAATCCCCAGACCGAAGACGACACTACCTAGCGTTAACTAAAGCAAAATCTGACGTCATGTTTCCGGGAAAAAAGAAAATAATAATAACATTAGAAGGCAGATAAGCACATGGATTTCCTGATTGTAAGAAATTCATGCTGCCCAGAGACGTCAAAGGTGGTAATGGTGCGTAGCCAACCTGAGGCCGGGATGTTATGCCTGAAGCAAAAGTAAGTTGTAAAATACCTTATCTTCCAAATGGGAACACGTTAATTACAAACACCGACGGAATAGCGACAGGAATAGGAAAGGCGGTGGTACCAATCTGGACGAATTGCTGTGAAACCCTACCACCTAGTCGGATGTCAAGGTGCTAGTGACGGTAATCCTATGCTCGCCTTTTTCGAACTGCCTGGCAGGAAGGCAGATGGTCTATTCCGCAAAGGATCCCGGACCAACAGGGGGTTTTTGAATTACACTTCATAAAACACAAATTTTTCATTCATCATTAATGATCGTTAGGTAAACAAAATATGCATTATTAAGTATAACTCAAAAACTACTAATCGGATAAAGATAAAATTTATATATTTTTTTAATAATTTATTTTATTTGAAAGTAATTTAAATATAAATATTCCTTGGTAAAGGACCAACAAAAGGAAGACAAAGAATCGTCGCAAACCACTACCATTTAGCCATAACATTTTAATAACAAACAAACAATCGGTCGCCTTACACAAGCTGCTTAGGAGGAAAGCATTTGAGGTCGAGGGAGCCTACGAGTAAAACTATAATCTGGCATATGTCACCAGGAAACTAATAATGTAGCTAAATCAATAGGTGTAACCTCAAGTTGTAATAAGAGATTCGTCACCATGCTGACTGTATCGTCGGATGTTTCTCACTGATGAATATGGGAAGTTCCCACATGATCCTAACTTTCCTAACAAACCTATTTTAAGCTATTTTTTAGAAAGATGGGCCTTGATTCCGAGGTGGTGGTATTGATTTTTATCACGATCCAACTAAGCGGCTCTTCACTAGTGATTTTTGTATATGGTGACGTCTTATCGTTGACGAGATACATAAATTTAAGCATTATGTATACACATTATTTACACCATTAATAAGGTACAAAAAATATGTGGGACCATCTCAGAATCAATTGCTATTTTTCAGAAAAAAAATTATCAAATCGTGACACGAAATGGAATCAGTTTTTGCAGTTCTACTGCTCCTAATTATGTATTTACAATCATAATGTCGACGTACAGCAGTACTATTTAAATTATGCGCTTCAGCTATATTCGTCAAGCTTCGGAAATCCGAATGTATTTTAAAGATATCTATATAGAGTTGTTCTTACACATAATAATTTCGCTTAAATTTAGATTAGGTCAGCCGATTTAAAAATAAAATGTTAAAAGAGTAAAAAGTGCAAAGCCGAAGCGCATAATTTAAATAGCAGTACGTAATGACTAATCGTAACTGTAATTATCGAATTACAGTTTTGAAGGTAGCCAGTAATTGTTAAGAGACTTAAGAACTGAGTCCCGGTTCAGTAACGCATCATTAACGTCTTTTGACTTTAAATGCGACGCGTCTTTTTGTTATTCAGATATAAAAGCTAACAAGCGAAGAAGTCAGAGCCGAGATAAAACTGTAGCAAAATACTTTAAATCTGCAAATGCCACTACAAAGGGATTGACAACGGAGACACGTGGAGACGCGGTTTCCCCATCTGAACTGGTAATGACATAAATAGGAAGCCGACACCCCCCCTTCCCCCCACTTGATAGACAAAGCAAGTCAAAAGGCTCACTTAACCTTAGCGAAACTCAATAACTTTCACTTTAAATAATAAATTCTCCTTTGAGCTGGGCCAACAACTGGTGTAGGGCTGTGATGTCCTTATATTAACTCAATATTCATTACCTTTGCCGCTTTAAAACGATACCATATAAATGTATTACCCGTTAAATTAAACTTTCGGTGTTTTCTTCGTATTATGGGATTTAAACGCGAACGTGGGACCCTACAATTTTTTTATCGATGATGACTTACGGCCAATATTAATAACCTATCTACAGATAAAGATGTCTATTAGAGATTTGTTGCTAAGATATTTTTGTTAATTATTGAAAAATATCAGCGGTCACCTGGCAATTTATCTAAAATAACACCATCGCTAATCTTAGATAGGTTATTAGTATTGACTGTTAGACTGAAAGAACGCAAAACACCTGATAAAAAGTTAGATGAATCCTGGAGGCTGAAATTATTAAGCTAGACGCAGACATGAATATTTCTCTAAAGACAGTCTTATCATGTTTTTCCCTAGACACGGAATTAGGTAGGAAGTTCAATTCCATGAGCGCGAAATAAGAATTAAGAATTATCGCCTCTGTGGTCGAGCGGTCCGGGTGTTGGACTTCACTGCATGAGGTCTCGGGTTCGAATCCCGGGTCGGCCAACAAAAAGAAAATTGGATTTTTCCAATTTCCTAATAAAAAAAATGTTGGTCGGGATTGGAAACGTGCCCGGTTGGCGATAGGCTTGCCACCTATCACATTATGGCACTTAGTATCTTCGGCTAGTCGTGGGTGCCCTGGTTGTGCCAGGGCGTGCTGGGCGTGAAGATACTTTTTTTTTTTCGAAATAAGAAAAGGCAAACTATGACTGCTGTACCTCGTCAAGACCTGGCAGTTAATGAGAGGCGAGTATAGGACAATTAGAGTATTTACTAACAAAATCATTGGTGGTAAAGTACATGTTAATGTAACTCAAAAACCACTATAGTATATTTTAACAAACGAGTACTGTGTATGTCCATCGCATATTTTCGATACTGACAGAGTGAGATGTAGCGTTAAGAGGGGCGGGCACTACGTCTTTGTTCTCATTCTCAAATAGTAATGGCGCGTTCTGTTTGATTTAAATTAACTTTACGTTGATTATGTGGACTAATAACAATGAAGTACATTTTTTTGGTACTCGTTTGTATAAAATAAAATAGAGTATGGTAAGATGAAATTTATGTGAAATAGTTTGCTATCTTTCGAAAAAATCTAAGACATTTTTACGGCGGTTGTCTCTTATGATCAGAAGAGCCGCTAGCTTATTCGTTATTTTATACCATCAACAAAACAAAATCCGTCTTTATGTAAGGTACTTGGCCCTTGCGCCTAAGATAGCCCATTTCCAATAATTTGTATGTTTTAATGTTTGAAAGAGTTTAAATTGCTACCTACAAAACATTGTACTAATTTAAACTCTTTCCATCTTTAATAAATACAAAATATTGAAAATAGGTCATCTTAAGGACTGGGCTATCTTAGGCGCAAGTACCTTATTTGAAAAAAATCGTGAAACTAGTGTGTAGCAACCCTGTAATGACGACTGTCGATATAAGAGACGGCGAAATTCTCGTTACAGAAAGAATGATTGTCAAGCAAGACAAAAGCTTTATCAGCTTTTTATTAATTCTCACTTTATAAATGTCACTCCGATTTGTTTGAACACCCTGTAATAATACCCTTCCAATTTTATCTCGATTAATAAAATCACCCAGTTTACTTGATTTAAGAATTTGAATTGGCTATCTTATTGACTATAAATTTAATAAAATCACAAAAGGCACTTCCGTCAATTGGAGATGTTCCTGAAGAAAATCCTTGGAATAGATTCTGGGAAGCTAAGTGCTGTGTGGCAGCTCTCCCGGATTGATACAAACACCATAACTTTTCCTGTAGCTATAGCGTACGTGTTTGCCATTGTCATATCCCGCGCCGGATGTGAAGCCGGTTGATATTCACACGCGGCCTAAAATCCCGGCCATAAGATAAGCGATCTGTAAATAAACTAAACATTGTCTAAGACCTTAAGAAATAGTCAAATGTACACATAAACTAGCTTGGTAGTCGGTGGTAGTGTTTTGCAGCGTCTCATCCAGATTGGTACCACCGCTTTACCTATACCTGCCGCCATAACGTATGTTCCGGTTCGGAGGATAACCGGTCAACTTACTTTTGCTTAAGGCCTAACATCCAGGCCTCAGGTAGGCAATGCACCATTATCACTTTCGGTGCCTTTAGACGGCCTGCTTTTCTTGCCATCAGGGAATCCGTCTACTTGTTTGAATTCCAATATTGTAAAAAAAACTCCCACTTCATAATCAGACACACTCGTGTAATTCCCCAAACCCCCTCTTGGGCTCCCCTTCTATATGTATACTTAGTACAACAAGTACAACTTTAATACTGCAACAATAAAAATAATCAGGTGCAAGCTAGTATAATATCACGTTTCACATATGAAATCTAAACACCTGTTGTCTAGCAAACTGGTAAACGAGTGTAACGCAGGATACGAGGGTAGTTTGAACAACAACGCGGCTAATGGAGTTCAACGGTTAATTTACATCGGAGACCGCTCGGTTTGTTCATAATTAGTTTAATATTCGTCCAGCACTCGGGCGCGCCGGTCGCGGCCTGCGATCGAATTAACTAAAATTGCATTGTCAACGGGAAATGCAGCTGGTCTGCATCAATTTACCCAGTCGTGCCATGGCTCCGGTATAACTTACCTGAAACAAAACAATATCGAAATTTAGCAAATTTACAAAAATATTATTACTAAACAATTGTATCAAGTTTATTGTGTACACACTAATCTAGTTTTATATCTAAGTTATCGCACTGTCCAATTATTTCGTACATGACATTTCTTCAGACTTATCTATTCCTAGAAAACGTTGATTAAAAACGTCACAATTTGACATGTCCAGGCTAATCTAATTCCATCTCTTTTGTTTTTGTTTCACTTGAAAGAGATAACGGATTTAAAATTAATTCAGTCTGAGCCCAGCAGAATTAACACCAATCTCTGTGGACAAAATAGTCCTATCTAATTCCAAAAAGAATCATGTGCTTGTGTTTTGAATGAATGAAATATACCGAAATAAATTCAATAGCCACACCGGACTCAGAAATACAGAGTATGTCTATCACACAAATGCCTATAACTGTCGAGAATAAAACCCGAATTCGTGAATAATCACTTGTATCAGGGGCATACACGAACCCTTCAAGGAGTAGGTTAAGACATGTACTAACGAAGTAGTACGATATTTTTTTATATTCCTCGGTTCAATTAATTTTTGCCTGTTGTATATTGTAACATCACTGTGTTACCTAGGTGGTGGAAGCAGGGTTCTTAGTCGTGAGCCGACACCCTAGGGCCTAGGATGTTCTTCCGTCGTCAGTTTTACCTCTTCACGCACCAGATGCGAGAATGTTATTGTGATAAAATTTGAATTAGAAAGTTCAAGTAACCTATCTAATGCCTCAAATTAAAATAAAAGATATTAGAGTTTTATGAAATTCTAGCTAGGACTCGACAGACGTTAATTAATCTGTCCTATGATTTGAACCTTTTCCTGACAATAGCTAACACAACAACAAAATAATTAGCAAAATTAGCTCGTTTTTTCCGTGCTGGTCCAGGCTCCTTTGCAGAATAGACCATTTGCCTTCCTGCCAGGCAACTCCTAAAAGGCGAGTATAGGCTTACCGTCACTTAAACTGTGACTTCTGACTTCTTAGAGTTTCGCAGCGACTCACCCGGATTGGTACCACCGCCTTATCTATTCCTGCCGCTATAACGTCATGACGTGTTCCGGTTTGGAGGGTAAGGTAGCCGGTAAACTTACTTTTGCTCAGGCCTTACATCCCGGCCTCAGGTTGGCAACGCACTATTACCACCTTTGGTGTCTCTAGGCGGCGTGAATTTCTTACCATCAGAAAATCTGTCTGCTTGTTTGCTTTCTCATATCATAAAAAAAAATAAGGCGTAAGGCTGTGAGTAAGGGAAATGGGGATATTTATAGATATGAAGATTGACAAGCAAGCAAGTTAATTTATGTAAAAATACAAGTGGATTAACTACACAAATAACTGCCAAGATGTTACATCTAAAAAATCTCAAAAACACTACACATTTGCATTGAGCAAGAATTAAAAAAAACCTTAGAGCCACAGCAACGAAAATTGAACGACACAGACGTCAAAGCTTTTAATCAAGTTTTTTTTGCGCAAAACGATTTTCAATCAAGTTGAATTCAAGAGGCTGTGGAACATAAGAATCTGTGACAATAAATAATCGATCTGCGACACCGGTCTCCACGAAATGGATGGCACGCGTCGGGTTTTACCGGCGCAGGGCAGACCATCTCATTCTGATCTACTGACAAACAAAGCTCGGGCGTCAAAGGCTGTGTATAAAAAGGAATCCAGTGATAAAGGTAGTCAACAATGGGCCCGATAATATGTTTGGTTCAATTCACAACCTGATGGTGTTTATGACACATTAAAACTTAAACACAAATGTGAGACCCTTGTGCAGGTGCTCGGAAGCAACAGTGATCACTTTCAATCAGAACCGCCTCCAACAGTTCGCGCTAGAGAGATAGGCTTCCGGTATCGCTTTATGCCAAATTGATATCAAACCGCCGATAAATATTTGTCAAGCTTTGAATACAGTCGCTCAATTCGTAACACGTTTCAATTTTTAAGTTTACGGTAGATAGGGATAAATTAATTTACATTCCAAAAATTTTAGTACTAATAAATAATCATGTAATCAATACAAGAAAACAGTGCACACCACTATATTTGCACACCACCAGTTGGTAGATGTTGGAACGCATAAATATTTTTGTAACAACTTTGTATTTTGTAATACTTATTTTCCGCAAATATTTTTTCTTTTCTTTTCTTCTAGCAATATGTCGTAAAATACATTAATCTTTGTAATAAATAGTTTTTTAAGGTTCAGGTGAAACTCTTTCATTCCCTTAAAAAACTTTGCATCACTTGATATCGTATTTACTAAACTTCTTTTAGCATTTTATACCAAACAAGCTGTGCCCGCGACTTTGTCCTCGTCGAATCGAACGTAAATATTTTTTTAATTCATTTACACTTTTTTCTGAAAAAAGTAACATATAAGTTATTCCCTATTACATCAGCTACATGTCAGTAAAAGTCCCGTCAACATTGGTCCAACCGTGTAAGAGATTAGCCGGAAAAATTAGACAGACCGACAGCCAGACTTAAATTGAAAAAAAATGTTAATTTGGTATATTTACCGTATATATTTATATACGTGAAATAAAAAACGGTTCGAATATTCGAACAACACAACTCCAATTTTATTTATTTGTAAATAGCCAAATTAAATAATAAAAAAATACTTATATTTTTACCTTTATCTCGTAGTCTACATACAATTACAACGATTTCCATAATTTTTAATGTAATAAAGTGACCCGCTGTCACTTGTAACTTGAACCAACAATTCGCGCTAGAGAGGTGGGCTTCCGGAGTCGCTTTGTGGCGTATTGATACCGAGCCGCCGATAAATATTGTGGCGAGCTTTGACTGCCGCCGACAACCTAGCAGCACGCTCATTTGGTACCACGTTATTACCGAAATTTGTATCCTTTCTCTAGTTATATTCCTCAGGTCAAAGGGGTTACCTGGTGGGCAGTGTTTACTCTAGAAAATTCAGTGTCCTTAACATTGAATTTACAAAAAAATCCCTCATTTCCTACAGATAGCTTGCTTCGTATATAACTCAAATATACGAAAACTGTAACACCTACGGTACCTATAGGCCGAGGATATCTCTTACCGTCAGGAGACAGTACACTTGTTCGGTAATCAATCACAAGTAACACATCTTCAGTAATATGATAAATTTAAAAATGAGTTTGTTTGATTGTCCGATCTTTCACGTAGTAAAGATTCGATGTTATGATATAATTGTATTGTATCTTGTATAATTGGCTATTGGAGGTAACTCGTTCGATTCAATTCTTTGATTTTGATGCAGACTGGATCTTTGTACTTGGAAACCGTCACAAATTGCTCTATCCTCTATATTGTTAAACTTTTAATCAGTAATAAAAAGTAAATATAAAAGTCAAATAAAATATACTACTACATTCGCATTACAAACATGCTAAATATTTGTATGTGAAGATGGACATGACTGAAGAGTGGTAAAGCTACTTTTTATCCCCACATCTAACAACTAAATAACTGTTTTCACGCGGGCGTAGCCCGGAGCAACATCTAGTTAAAAAAATCGTATAAGTGATAACTAGAAAAGGATAGC
>NJDD01000266.1:123641-134373 GCA_002245505.1 Calephelis nemesis
GATTTTTCCAATTTTCTAATTACAAAATTTTGGTCATTATTGTCTTCGGCTAATCGTGAGTGCCTTGGTTATACCTCTGCCTACCTCTTCGGGGATATGGGCGTGAAGATCCTTTTTTTACTTTTTTTTTAATTTGCTGTTTGCCCACGACTTTGTTAGAGTAGAATAGTTACGATTTTCATACAAAATTTCATCCCCTATTAAAGCCCTCGGGGCATTGGATTTTGAAAAAAAAACCTATGTTAGAACCAGGATCTTTAGCTATATGCGTATGAATGAATGAATGAACGCTTTATTGTGCACAATTAAACTTATTACAAAATGGTACAATTAAGTATTAACAAGAGCATATTATTATAGTTTATAGTACACAAAAGGCGGTCTTATCGCCAAACAAAGCGATCTCTACTAGACGACCTTTTTGTCTGAGGAGACTATATAAACAAAGGTTCAGTAGGTAAAGAGATTAAACATACAAAAAACTATAACATAACATTAAAATATTAATAATAAAAGTAATGAGAAAAACAAAAATGGTATAAATAAGATACACCATTTCAAATTAAGACGTAACAATATTATATAATTTAAATGGAAGTAAATACCACATCAGTTATCACAAGCACAACTTTGGCTTTTCAAATAATGTATTTTTACTAAAGTTTTAAAAGTAGTCAACGTTTGCGCAAGTCTTATATCAGTTGGCAAACTATTCCATAACTTAACAGCCTTCACAGAAAAAGAGCGCCCATTCAAATTTGTGTGATGTTGAGGAATACGCAAACACTGATTTTGAGCAGAACGTAATTTTTTAATATAATACTTGAAAAAATGGAATGTATGTTTTAAGTAACTCGGGGATTTAAGGTCAAACAGCACACAGTATAACAGAGAGAGAACATGAGCATTACGTCGAAGTTCATTAGGAAGCCACTTTAACTGCAATCGAAATTTCGACACATGATCATACTTACGCAAACCAAATATGAATCTTATACAGATATTCTGTAAACGTTCTAGTTTATTTAATTGATCCTTTCTAAGGTCAATAAAGCTAACGTCAGCAAAATCTAACAAAGGGAGAAGTAATGACTCCGCAAGAGCAATTTTAGTCGGTATGGGCAAGATATTCTTCAAGCACAGCTCCAGGAAGCGTATAACTTTTTACTGATTTCTTTCATTTGAAAATCCCAAGATAATGTGTTTAACCGGCTTTTTATTTAAAAAGCAACACCCTCCGATCTGTAGAATACTACCGATGTGCAGTCGAATTCTCCTGATGACGCTTCGGTTGCGAAGCAAAACATACGTTGAGTTTTTAGTAGTTTATGTGTTGTTGGTTTTAATAAAACAGTTTATTGGTGTGTGTATGTTGTATGGAGCTAGATATATTTTGGGTCTATGGCTTCCGCTAATTTCAATTCATTCATAACACACCGTCTTTCCTGTTCTGTCGGTATTGTTTAAATTGCAAAATGAATATTTTTATTTAGATTTAAATTATTTTTCTTGACGGCCATAATATTAAAAAAAATATTTATCTACCTTGATACCGGATAATAAGCAAATTATTTTCCCTGAAACATTTTTATACACACACCTCTGTAACGGTTTTATATGTATAAAAATAGAGTTGTCAACCCTGAGCACGGGCGGCGATTGCCTTTGATCTCGTCGCGCTCTTACGCCTTACGCGAAGCTTTGATTGATTTCCCTACATTTGTCCATTAACACGGCGCCGAGTTAGCATAAAACACGATCTAAACCTTTCACGTGTCGCTTGCAATTTAATTTGCCACATTTATAAGCTAATTAATGCGGTAACAACTAAATCTTTATAGAGCTTCGGAGTAATTGAGAAACCATCAAAGACATCGAGTGTTTCGTTCGTCTTTTGTCGGCTTAAATCGTTTAATTTGACAGTGACAAGTTTAGCACGTACTAGTTACTGTCCGCAACTTCGTGCATACGTTGAAATTGTTTTTGTATTTAGTGCTGGGAAGGAAGATTTTTACGCGGCAAAATCTATAAAATAGACCAGGGTTTTAAGTTACGACCAGTTTGAATCCATAGAGTAGTTTTTGCTTGAAAAGGGATCAGTCAAACATGTTGATGGAGTTACTCAAAGATGCTAAAATACCATGCAATACCAGATTCAATTTAATAAAGACAGCCGGATCTGACGGAAAATATGCGGTGTTACGTTCGCTGACCGCATTTGCATCAGTGAGATCCGAGATAATGTTCTCCGTTGGTTCGATCATGTGGAAAGAGTGACAAATGAAATATTGCCTAAACAGATATACTGTGCGAATGTGGATGGATGCAGATAACCGAGGGTGATATCAAGAATCTTTGAAACCGACTATATGAAAAGAGTAATAATGAATGTGGAAGCTAGGCAGGTCTTCAAGAGTCGCAACATTTGGAACTTGGTTATCTCCACCTACCCGGTAAGATACTTGGCGCGAAGTAACGTACATATACGTATGTATGTACCGAGACCTAGAAATGCAGACGTCTCGGTGTTCATCACGCATATTATGTCGCCGGGAATCGAAGACAAGCTTTTCGCAGTAGGTCGATGGCTTTAGAGACGTACGCTAAAATCTCTTATCCAATGGATTCGATCAAAAATAGAAATCAAAAAACACGATACAAGGGGAAAGGGTCCAAGTTTAGTTAACCTAAACAGATTAAGAAATATTTTATAAACTCTATCTATAATAGGATTTTAAGGCAGTTCATTCCAATCGACGTATAACTTTACCACATATTTACGTTGACGTTGGTAGTGAGAAAATTAGCTGGTCACTTCTTTCAAGGCCAACAAGCAAACGGGCAAAATTACTGAAATAACTTCCCAAGTTATAGGAACTATCTTTGTAATTATTATCGTGGCCACAGCATCAGCGCTAGATAATTTATAGCCAATAACGTCTCTTATGTCCAAGCCACTACAGGACGATAGCAAGTACTTACTTTATGATGAAATACACATTGCAGTATTATTACCTATTTTACGTAACTTTACTAGTGAAGTGAGTACAAGAATTATTAGCTATTTTAATCAACTGTACCAGTGAATTCAATAAAATGAAATGAAATGTGCACTAGTGCCTAGATGATGGTTTTCTATAATATAACTTAGCTAGATCGAATTATCCCCCTAAAAACTTCTACAATCTACTTGCTAAATTTTATGAAAATAGTTGTAGCCGTTTCTGAGATTCAGAAAATATATAGAATAAAAAAACAAGAATAGTTCGTTTAAAAGATAATAGTTCATTGGCAGGCGATGAGGTTATTGCAATCCGACCAAAAGGAGTACCACTTAAACCCCTCTCTAGCAATCACGCCAGTATTTAACACCGCCATATTTATTTAGGAAGTCGGAGAGGCCAAATGAGACCATAATGACTTCGCTCACAACAGCCGAGGTGCAAACGTCGATCCAAGCGTAAAATTGTACAAAATAAATAGCGGTAAAGATAACAAATTACGGGGAAATTGCTAATGATGAGCGGAGCGGGGCCGCGGGCGGTGCATTAAGCTGGCGGCAAACATCAAAGGGCCCTTTGACCGAGCCGACACTCCCACACCCTCCCGCGCGGGCGGCCCGCGGACTAGTAAAGGTGTTTTATATATTTACGCTGTATTTTATACTGGAGTTTCGTGATGAATTTGTAACTTTGTAATTCTATCGAACCGTTCGATATTTCCGACTTTGGTTTGCATTGGACATCTATACAAATAGAGTTCGAGTGTCTGTTTGTATGTAATATTAAAAACACTGCTTTTTACCGTATATATTCATGTAGTACGCAATGCAATGAATATACGGTGCATATACCACAATAAATTTTTTTACAATTTATGTATGTCTGTCTGGCTGTTTGTTCTAATCTCTGAAACTATCTAATCTTAACGGGACTTGCACTAGCGGATAGTCAATGTAATAAGTAGTAACGCTACTTTTATTTTAAAAAACCAAATTAAATTTAAATGCACACACTGTTAATTTGGATTTTCTGAAATAAGTGTGTGTGTTCATATACTTGTGTGTACCCGATATATTTTTTTATTTATTTATACATTTAAACAAATAAAATTAAGACGTCTGTTTACAACGTCTAAATAACTATTTTTAATTTAGTGAAGACAAGAAAGCAAACAACAAATTCCAAATTCCAATATAAAAATAAACTATTCTAACATCATACCTATTGTAGAATATCGTAGTTTGGTATTTAAATTTCGAACGTGCCTATTTTATTATGTATTTTTTTAGTTAATATAACAGTTTAGGATATATTAAGAAAAGTTAACCATCAAAGGGATTGAGGGTCATTTGAGAAAATGAAGCGGCAATTTTTATCATTGTACATGTCAAACTCAACATTGTCATACTTTAGTTGCGAGATTAAAACTCTCGTAACCGTATTGCGACAATAGCGAGCACAGACGTTATTGCTATAAGGTAAAGCGATGGTCGCCAACTCACCGTCTCTAGCTAACAGTAGACAAAATTACTAACCATTAGAGAGCTTGAAGCTATTATTTTTAAATGGCTATATTATTTTTATATGGGTTCAGGTTAAATTTCAAAGGCTTCCAGCCTGAAATTAGCAATGCATAGCATCTTAAGGTCAACAAACGGCAAACTATGTGCATGTATGCTTTTTATTATCATGGAAATTATTTTACTATAGTATATTTATTTAAAAAAAAAACGAGTACTGTATATGTCTCTCACATATTTCCGATACTGACAGAGTGAGATTGCATTATTTATACGACTTTGCTTTCGTTGTCAAATTGTAAAGACGTGTTCTTATTGTTTGAAATTAACTTTATGTTGATTACGTGAACCAACAGCAATGTAGTTTAATTTTTTGGTACTCGATAATTAAAAAAAAATAGAGTATAGTAGGCGTCACACCACTGCGCTGGTATCACTAGTATATGCCAATGTATGAGTGTAGTGTACAGACACCCTTACATTGGAGCCAACTACGAGTGATACCAATTAATCATTGACTCCCGTATTTGGACGCGTCGCGCCTTCCGGTCTATTGCTTTGTAAGTTTTTATTCATGAAGCGTGATTTACCGTGAGCTTTATACAGCTTTCTTTGTCACTATCAAAATACATTTAAAATAGAAATAGAGTTTTCTTAAAGCATTTTATAATTAATCACTTTTAATTTTTATGATCCTTATTCAAAACACTTAATACTATGTTATTATAGTCTCTTGCTATTGATAATTTCGCCTTTTCTTATGCTTAATTTGTCGTTATATAGCAGTATCTGAATATAAAAAAAACTTATTTTTCAAAAAGGTAAAAACAGAGTTATAGCACAAAATCGTAGCCTTATAGTCGAAGATCCGAAGTAAGGTCGACCTGCACCGACCTGATAACAGGATGAGACCGGTTGTATGTGAAATTTAGTATTTCAAAAAATATATTAAGAATGGGTTGTCTAAAAAACCTGTTTTTTTATTATTAATTAAAATATCTTTACATTTGGTGTAATATTAAGATTTTATCCCGCCTTAAAGTAGGTATAAAACGAAGTTGGGTTGCCTGATATTTATCTGGATTACCAGGTATAAGCCGATAATTGTCGATGCTAATTACTTTAGTACTTAGTTAGGATAATAGAAATAATATATCAACATGTGTGCATAAAACTATTACAATTTATTTTGATATAAATAGGGTTGTCTGAATCTGAAAAATATTTTTTTTAAATAATTAAAAATATTCGGTCCACGATTTGTTTCGGCAAACCACTTTTAATATGATCGCTAATATACTTACTTGACTATCAAATATGTTTTATTCAATTACCAGCTCGGTGTAAGTCGATGTAGGTTCGGATCTTCTACCATTAGTAAAAATTTTTGGTTTTCGTACCGTACATTAGATAAAAACCAAAAAATCCTAATAAATTAAAAAAAATGATTTATTAAACAAAAACCATGTTTTTTTGCCATGGTTGCTCTGCTCTTTTGTATACTATTGCAATCATCACGAGCGACGAAATCCGCGCGAATTTAAAAAGATCCTGTGCTATCACTAAACCACGGAATCTTCTTATGTAAAATTATGACAAATAAATTAATTAAAATTAAATACAAACTACTTTAACTACTCATGTTGCCCGTATACACACAATATACAGCTTTGAATTTAAGAACCCCTAGCTTTTACACAAAAAACATCATTTCGGTAACTTGTATAATTTTTAAATAATGTCATATTAATATATAAAAGTGACCCCTACTCAAAATAATCTTTAATGTTAAACCAGATATAACCTACGTCAACTCGGTTCAAGATCTGGTTAAAAATAAGTACAGTTAGATGTGTCAGATGCTGAAGTGGCTCGTTATCTAGCCGCCGGCACCAGCAGCCTCTCCGACACCTAACGATACTTTCGAGTGCCAACGGGCCCGACGTTTCCCCATCACAGCTTGGTGCTTCGAGCAAAATAATAGTATTGTATGATATCACCACCTTAACTATTCCTGGCGACATAGCATCATTTCTCATCCTACTAGAGTACCCCCCCGGGTATCCAAAACACTTGCACATGTGGCCTAAAATCCAGATGACCTACAAACGACGACCACGACGACACACGTAGGTCTACAGCCACTATAGAGCTTCTATAGTGGCTGAAGATTGTCTCCTACGGTCAGGAGAGCCACCTGCCTGCTATAATATGTAAATAAATCAATTTGTAATCAAGTATAATCAATATAGGTTTTTAATGGAAAATATCTACAACTTATCTCAGTTTTTGATAAGATTATGGTTAAATTTACATTAAAATTACATTGATCTTTGCCCATACATTTTTTATAATTATGTAATTTTGTTTCCAAACTGGACCAATAACTGTGATTATATCTTAAGGCATCCATGTATCTAATTTTGTATCAGTCGATTTCCGCGAAAATAAAATGTATTTTTAAACAAAATCTCATAAAAACTTATCTACATCAGTCATCATTGTTCCCCATTGAAATTATCTAATCCAGACTCGTTTACTACTTAAACATTCTGTCCACCTCGTTGTTCAGCATCCCCTAATGGCATACCCATTTGCCTACGTTTTGTTATAGTTAACGCCATGTACCCGACGCTTCTTAAAGGATAGCGCACATCTTTGACTAGGCGGAAAGGGACGGAGCGCATTTCATTGCAACGCACACTTAAGCAACAGCACATTGAATCCCCGGCTTTTTGTTATTAAGTAACAAAGAGTAGAGTAAAAAAGAGGATTGGCAACTCGACTTTAAAAACGTCAAGTACGGAAAGTGCCGCTTTACCAAAGTGCCAAGCTTTAGCGTTAAAATGACATGAGCATGACATATTTACATAAATAATATCGTCGCTACTGTCCTCTTTAGTGACTGTAGGCCTTATTGGAAACTGCGCGCAGGGTGCCGTGCTAAAATCCGCCTCGTAGCTGTACTAAATGTATGAAAACGATCTACGACTATTGCGCTACAACACGTTCCGTCCAAGTGTGCGCTATCCTTAGCTCGACCAAATTTACCGTCAAATATCAAATCTGCAGCAAATTAACAGAAACGTTTCGTACAACATTAAACGATTTTAGGATGCTTCACCGGTAGCCCCTTGGGAGTCATGCCTCAATCGCAAGTCAACAATCGAGATTTCGATTCAAACTCGATACATCTCCTTCGATAGAGGTCTACGCCTCAAGTGACACTACACATCGGTCTCAAAGGCGAGTGTTTGCCCTTTGTCTAACCAGCCAATTAGTGCTGTCCGTTCATTTAATTCTATCGGTCGATTAGCAGCGGTTCAGGTGGTCGTTAATTGTGAAGCCAATTTCCAATCCCGGAATACGACGCGAGTTCCAAGGAAACTAATAATTCAATTATCGTCAATGTTACAACCCTTTGAAAACGTCTTCAAAGAGTGAAACGTTTTAATAAGTTTCCCGTGGAGTGTACCTGTAGCGTGCGACTTTGGGTTGGGTCGGTGCAAAAATATTTAAAAATATGTTGTCTGTGTATGTTTTTTTCAAATGGCACAACTAGGGCAACAACGACTAGCCGAAGACACTAAGTCCCACAATGTGATAGGTGGCAAGCCTATCGCCAACCGGCCACATTTCCAATCCCAACCAACATTTTGTATTTAGAAAATTGGAAAAATCCAATTTTCTTTTTGTTGGCCGAAAGGGGATCCGAACCCGGGACCTCATGCAGTCAAGTCCAACACCCGGACCGCTAGACCACGAAAATATTACGAATTATAACCCTTTGAGACCAATGTCCAAAAAGAAATAAACGATTTTACAGGTTTTTTCCGCTAAGTGTGCTCATAGCGTTAAGACTTTGAGTTTAGTCGTTGCAAAAATGTGATAGGACACGCTCAGTTGGTTCTAGTTCAAAAGTGCAGAAAGAATGACATCGTAAATTGTAGAAAATCTTAGTACAGTAATTTTCGTATTGTCTCATTCTCTCGAAGTTTAAACTCTGTGGCTAAACGTTTTTCTCTTTTTCCTCTAATTTTGAATGAAAAAACTTTCAAATTACGATTGCCCTAAAAATTTGTTTTAAGTGATGTAAGTTTTCAACAAAAAAAAACATTTTATGGCAAGCTTCTATTTATAAGGTATATAACAGTAGAAGACTAGAGAAATATTAGGATTTATCAAATAAATCCAAACACGATTGGATAGTGTTGTTTTTTCGGAGGTCCCGTGGACGTCTTAAATAATAAATAAAATAAAGAAATATCACTGGACAAGTTACACAAATTGAATCTAACCCCAAATTAAGCAAATTATATGCTCGCGTTATGGGTGTTAGACAACGATTCTAATACATAGAAATACTTAAATAGACACAAGAATACATTTACTAAACACCCAGGCCCGGAAATGCAGACATCTAAGTGTTCATCACATAAATGCCTGCCCCCGTCGGGAATCGAACCCGAGCGTCGCGGTTGGTCAGTGTAGTTAGGCGTGTACGCTAGCCACTCGACCAACGAGGCGGTCGAGACGTCTTGCGGTTCCATCATCAGATGAGCTATCACTATATTTTCGCATTGTTGCTCAATTTACACACGCATGCAAAATTTTATTTGCAAAACAAAAATCAAATTTGACTTGCAATCATACAGATATGTGAAACTAAATAATTTAGCACATTAGAATTGCAAAAACCGACTCCAACTTTTATTAGGTACGACATCACGATTAGATTATTTTTTTCCAAAGATAACACTGGTCTACAGTGGTTTTGTTGCCCTAGATATTAGATTGATTTTGGATATGTTTATACTCACAATTCATGAAATTATGAATGATTTTGTAAGATTTGCTCTCGTTTTTTTTAAATATTTATTTTCATTTTACATTACAAAATTCGGAAATCAAGAAACAAAATAACAGATATATTTATAATGTCAGTTTTGTTTGGAAAAAAATATGATATATCGAAGTAAATAGAGAGGAAAATTTCGAAAACATGTTATATTTCCATAAAACGCCTTTAAGAGCTTTTCTTTTATAATTTTTCTGGGAACAATCTCTTTTTAAAGACCCGCAGTAATCTGCCATTATGTGACAGTCCCATCGACCCTGATATCTTTCCCCCCTTTATTTTCAGATCCTGATGGAACCGCTCTCCCTGTTCCTCACTGTAATCTCCTAAATTATCTGAAAATTTATCCAAATGATTGCGATTTTGATTGTTTAAAAAGCCAAGAAAAATATATGAGTGTCCACTCAGCAATTGAAACAAAATATTAACATTTGACAACTTATCCAGATTCACGTGAAAGTACTTCAATATTTTATCAAATAACTGAGTTCTCAGCTGTTTTGCGGAGCAAGGACTCTGAAAATGAGGATCACGTGATGTTTGTACGCGCAAAACAAGTTTCGCAAAAGCCTAATCATGACTGGGAAAATAAATGTTATTACTAACAAGCCGATAATTGTTCAAAATATAAGATACGTGAAAATTAAAAAAAAGAGCACATTCAGTACTTTCATGAATATATTCGTGATTTAGGCACTCAAAAACATAAAAATTTGCAAAAATATCCAAGGCAACACAATTTTTTTTTTTGTAGAGCTGTGTAACAAATGATTCCAAAATGCTCCTATATAATAAATTTTATCAATATCCTACTAGTGGATTTTGAGTTGTATAAAAAAGTGTATAAATTCATCGGATCGAACGAAATTTACACAATATTAATTATAACTCAAAAGCTACTGTCGGGTTATGATAAAATTGATATAGGATCACCTCGGAATCAAGACCTACCTTTCTAAAAAAACCATCAAAATCGGTTAGCTATTGGCAATGTAACGTTTGACGTAACACACATACAAAAAAACATACAGTCGGTTCGTATTTTTATTTTTTTATTTTTTTTATTTTTTTAGCACTTGCCCTGTGCGTGGGATAAATTTCTATAAATTTTAAAGAAAGAAAAAATTTCGCCCCAGACAGGATTTGAACCTGTAACCTTTCGTCTCAAGCCGACGAATGCTCTAACCAATTGAGCTACTGAGGATTCAAGTCCCGTGGCGAAATTTTTAATTCCTTTCTAACCCGTTATCGCGGGTAGTTATGTCCTACAGATACACAATTCTGTGTCGGTACAAAAACATACAAAAAAACATACAGTCAAAACAGTAAAAACATACAGTCGGATTGAGAAC
>NJDD01000266.1:134952-154036 GCA_002245505.1 Calephelis nemesis
TTCCGAGATTCCAATTATATATATATACAAGAATTGCTCATTTAAAGGTATAAGATTTTATCAATATCCTACTAGTGGATTTTGGGTTGTATTAAAAAGTGTATAAATTCATCGGATCGAACGAAATTTACACAATATTAAGTATAAGTCAAAAGCTACTAGTCGGGTTATGATAAAATTGATATAGGATCACCTCGGAGTCAAGACCTACCTTTCTAAAAAAAACCATCAAAATCGGTTAGCTATTGGCAATGTAACGTTTGACGTAACACACATACAAAAAAAACATACAGTCGGATTGAGAAACTCCGCCTATTTTTGGAGTCAGTTAAAAAAACCTTGTAAAATCCAAACATTGTCCCTCTTAATAAAGACGGAGTAAATTACCAAATATCAACCTGGTATTATAACTTTATAATTCTTTATTACTATGTAAAACAGACTATAACATCAACTTAATTTTATTCTTACGTTAGTCCATGTTTAATAATAAAGACCGCACGGGAAAAACTCTGCTGACAAAACACCAGTGTTCTCAAACGGCCAATATTAATAATCAATCCTAATCCAAACCTCGCTGTCCAAGATTGATATTTTGATCCATTTTTATGTTGTCGCTTGCCAATAACATCTGTGGACTGGATAAGTATGGCAAATAGCTATTAGATTGAGATACATTATTAACATTGGCTGAAAATGAACAACAACGAAGTATTTGATTCGTCCATGTTAATTTCGAAATATCTCTTTATCCTAATATTCAAATAAGAACCAATATCGAATACATCGAGGCCCGCATATAAAACATGGAATGGTATTAAAACATTTTTGTGAAACGCTAAAGAAACTTTATGTTTACCGTGATGAAAGAGTTGGGAAAACTTGATGAATTTCGCGAGAGCCCGCATATCGACTTCGTCAAAACTTTCACAAAGATTGGGAAAAATCAGTGGGGATTCTCGGGCCTCGTGAATTTCAGTATGGCTTCATTTGATTTGCCCCCGACATACGTTTGACCTTCGTTTTTTCAGGCCAGGTTTTTTTGTCGTCGAAAGATAGCAGATAATTCCAAAATGGTTCACATACATTTTATCAACATGCTACTAGTAGTTTTTTTATGATATTGGAAAGCAAACAAGCAGATGGATTTCCTGATGGTAAGAAATTCATGCCTCCTAAAGACACCAAAGGTGGTAATGGTGCGCTGCCAATCTGAGAGCGGAATGTTAGGCCTCAAACAAAACTAAGTTTACCGGCTACCTTACCCTTCAACCGAAACACGTCATGACGTTATGGCGGCAGGAATAGGTAAGGCGGTGGTACCAATCCGGGTGAGTCGCTGCGAAACTATACCCCCTAGTAGGATGACACGACAAGCCTATGCTCGCCTTTTACGAGCTGCCTGGCAGGAAGGAAGATGGTCTATTCTACTACTACTAAAGAAGCTCGGACCAACACGGTGTTTTTGAGTTACACTTAATTATGCACATTTTTTTCATTTATCATCAACTATCGTTAAGATTTAAGTGCAACAATTATACATTATTAAGTATAACTAAAAAACTATTAGTCGGATTATGATAAAATTAATATTTTTTTTAAATATTTTATTTTATTTGCAAATGTAATAAATATAAATATCCCTGGACAAGTTACACAATCAGAATGTAATGCCGAAGTAAGCAAATTGTATGTTTGTGTTATGGGTGTTAGTTAACGATTGTAATACATAGAAATACTTTAATATATACAGATATATACAGACATCTAAATGTTCATCACACAAGTGCCTGACCCCGTCGGAAATCGCATCTGAGCATCGCATTTGGTCAGTGTAGTTAGGCGTGTACGCTAGCCACTCGACCAACGAGGCAGTCATATGGGACCTCGGAATAATGAAGTATCTTTCTAAAAAGAACTATCAAAAAAAGACAAACAAGAATCTTTACCATTTTTTTGGGGTCGATAACAAACTTTCAAGTGTATATGTACTCCATCTTATAAGAAAATTGCTGGTGTTGCCTACACGGCTAGTAGTACACACAATAAAAATTCCAAGTAGATATTTTTATCTTTACTGCAATTTGCTTTACTCCTGAATAAAAAGTGTGTAGTTGTTTGTGAAGTACTCAAGTCGTAAGTCAGTCCGCAGGACAGTAAGTCCCACTTAGACGACAAAGCCCTGACTCCAGCTCTCGGATCGTCCCCTTTGCAATCTGACTCCTTTTGTCTCATTATTGAAACGTCCTAACAGTTGCTTGATGCATTTTTACGTTTTCAAAAATGCATATGATTCTTTATTTTATTTTTATGCCTTAAGCCGCTGAATATAAGACTGTCATTATGTTTTTTTAGCAGCTATTTCGAAGAATATGTTAGTGTCAATCAACAAATTTTCTATTTTTTTTTATGACATTGGAAGGCAAACAAGCAGACGCATTTCCTGATGGTAAGAAATTCACGTCGCCCAGAGACACCAAAGGTGGTAATGGTGCGCTGCCAACCTGAGGCCGGGATGTTAGGCCTCAAGCAAAACCCTCCGAATCGGAACACGTCATCGGCAAGCACTGATGTTATGGCAGCAGCAAAAGGTAAGGCGGTGGTGCTAATCCGGCCATATATTACATCGATAGTATAGTCGATAGAGATTATAAATACGGAAGAACAGCGTTTCCCTGTGTCATGTCTGCCAAAATATGAAATGTCCTGTCATTTCTAATGTTTCATAAATAAGAAATGACCCCTCATTTCGTATTTATATGGCAGTGGTTTGAGTACACAACAAGATAATTGTAGTAGTTCGAGCACATAAATTTCCGTACACTTTTCAAGTAATATAAGACTATTCGAAATCAAATATATTTTGTTACACGAGGTAGAACATTTCTGGCACAGGAGTAAATATTCTCCGTTTAATATGATATTAACGTAGTATACTTTTCAGTTTTGCTTATTACTGTTTATGCACCAATAACAATCGTTTGTTTTGTTGTATGTATGTGAGAGCTTGAAAAAATTCCTCTACGTGGGCATGCTAGCCCGACAAAATACAACCTAGTATTTATTACCGCCCTCAATACACATCATACAATAATTACATAGTTGTGCAATGATAAATCACAAACCCTTAAGAATTTTAAAAAAGAAGAGGTACTCTAAAAAATACAAAAAAGAAGAGGTAATCAATTCGACCGTAATATGTTGTTGTGTGTGTTATATCGTTGGATGAACTACTTTTAATGTTTTGCTTGGTGTTTGTTTTGGTCTCCATTTAAATTTAATGGTGATTAAGAGTCGCTTGATCGTCCCTTTTTCTTTCTTTCTTTTTTACGTGTGGATATACATCATGGATACCCGCCACTTTCGGGGGAAGAGGCGGCTTATGTTAGACTCCTACTCACTAAAAAAACACACGATGTCCTCCTCTTCGCCAGGTACCGGGGATGTGGTGACGCTTTCGCAAACTGCCACTGCCTCGGCGGCGCTGGATCTGACGATCCCCATCTGGCAGCCAAACTCAACAGGGGGCCGCATATCGTCTGAAGTGGAGCACGGAGGCACAGCGTGCGCCACTTCGGGGTTCCAGAGGCGACAGGCACCCCCGTACCTGCCGCAACCCCATCTCTACCGGGCGGGTTAGATGGAAAGACTGCCCCTTTTCTCCGCGGGCCATGCGCCATCTCACGCGGGCCAAATGTCCCACCACCCAGTGTGCGCTCCTCATCACCCCTCTTGGACAGAGGGGGGTGCTGAGGAGCGACCTTCCTGGTCCGAATTGGTTTCACTGGGGACCCGGCTCGATCCGTTGCACAGCCTCACCGCCAAAACAACGCTAAAACCCTTGGGGGTGGCGCTTGACCGTCTCTGGGATAAGTATTACTATAGAAAGTTAACCCTGAACCTAACTCAGAGTTAATAATTTAACCCGGGAAAGTGCAAGCGATTCTTCATCTAAATCCTATTAACATCATAATTGCGAGTTTGTAATAATTGATTGATCGGGAGTTATTTTAACCCCCTTATATTTTACCACTCAATTATTGACCATTGACAACCCAAGACCAAGACCAATACCAAAAGACAAAGACCAAAACCAAGACCGAGACCTAAGACCAATCCCTACACAACTTTCAACCCTTATTTTATTCCTGTCCTCAACAACACGTAAGTCGCTTAACTATAATTCAATGAAACACACAAAAGCACGATTTAATTCCGTTCAGCGCCATCTATTGTCTATACTATTAAACTCCTTAACATTGATGGATGTTTATTTTTTTTGTGAATTGTGAATTACTTATTAAAATCGAAGCATTTTTACATACACATCTTTACACCAAGCCCTTTGCTGGTAAACGGAGAATAACGAGTGTCAAAATTCTTAGTCTTGTTTAGCATCCGATAGACTGACTACAGGCCCATGCCAAAAATAGATGGGTCATATGAACCACCAGGTGACGTATATAGAACGATATAAGAGCATTAAATAATAAGATTCAGCACTATGCCGTCACTTGTAAGCTGTCCAACTGAGTGCAGGTGAGAATTCAAAAGTGCAGGTAGAGTAAGTATGTTGTGGTCCCTTATTTTTGTACGGCATATTTATCATTGGAGTAGAAGCTGTACTGAAACAGTATGAAACTGATGCCGTACAGAATCAAGTGGCCAAATTTAAATTTAATTAAAAAAAATACCCGATTTCTGGCACACCATTTTGTACGGCACTACACGCTTTCTTATTATTTGTTATGGTTCTATCGACGATAGCAATGCCGTACAAAAATTAGTGACCAAAACGGACTTACTCTACCTGCACTTTTGAATTCTCACCTGCACTCAGTTGGACAGCTTACAGGTGACGGCATAGTGCTGAATCTTATTATTTAATGCTCTCATATCGTCCTATATACGTCACCTGGTGGTTCATATGACCCATCTATTTTTGGCATGGGCCCGTAGTCTACGAGACATTAATTACCATTTGCAAAACACGTACTTTCAGAAGACTGTTTTACATCTGCCACATTTAAACAAGCTACAATCAAACAAGTGTAATGAAATCAAATACTAAAAACAGGCAAAGTGCGAGTCGGACTCGCGCACCAAGAGTTCCGTACAAACCTGTAGATATAAAAGTAAAAATTCATTGTAATATGGAACTAAAAAATTAAGGTTTCCGCAAATTTTTACATTATCTATGCTACAAGAGGTTGCTATCTTGTAAGTTTTAAATCTCTTGCAACTTTTGAAAGTTTGCTGAAATACACGAAATAAACGGCTGTATCTTTTGATTGCGTTGGCTTAGAAGTTTGATTTTTTAAGATCTAAGAGACAGTAGACGTAAGTACATATTTAATATAAATTTCAGCTTGATATATCCACGCGTGGCTGAGTAAAGGGTGTTGACGTCTGTTTGTCATCAAAATGATCCTATAACGCTTTTGTTTTTTTCTTATTGAACCATAAAACCGACTAAAGTAGATATACGGATAGACAAATTCATTTCAAAAATAACCCCCATCTTACTGGAAGGGCTTAAAAAATTTTTAACGAGAAGCCTTAGGGCTATATTAAAACGTGCGTAATTGAAAATCAATCAAATAATATTGGTAACAATTTAGCAGCGAAAACCTGTGGCGCTTAGGACTTTTTTCATCGCGAAGGCGGTATTAGCGCAATGTCGCATCTTCAGAGGGCGGCGAGATCAAAGGATAGGTACACAGCAACCGCTTCCATTGATGTCGCGCACAAAGGGAATTGATTGTTGCAAACTTCTTTTAAAAAAAACTAGATAAAAAGAGGACGGATCGATCACACATCTGTCTTAATTTTATCACTGTATTTCATTATACTGTAGCTACCGGCTATTATGATATTATTGATTACTCTTAAATTGTATTTGGGAAGTCAATATAAAAAAAAGTATCTTCACACCCATATCACTGAAAAGGTAGGCAGAGGCACAACCAGGGCACCCACGACTAGCCGAAGACGCTAAGTCCCACAATGTCATACGTGGCAGGCTTATCAACAACCGTGCACATATCCAATCCCGAGTATTGTTTTTTTTTTCATTACAAAATTGAAAAAACCATTTTTTTCTTTTTGTTGCCCGATCCGGGAATTGAACCCAGGACCTCGTGCAGTCAAGTCCAACACCTGAACCGCGAAGTCAAGACGCGACGATTCCCTGTTTTTTTAATCGATTATTTCCCAGTTCCTATATTCATGAAACGGTCGTTTTGAATTTAGATGGTAGTTTTTGTACGAATAGTAAGATATTGTATTTTAGGTGTTCTTCTTCTTGATTTTTGGAACAGATTTACGATATTTTTTTCTATGCTTTTCTATTACATATCTAACTACGGTCGCTCGCTTTTGGTCGCTTCGTTAATTTTGGACAAACTACGAATACATAAACTTATGGATTACGTTTCGCTGACTATGGGAACCGGACATAACTAAGTTTTCACGCCCTTATGGCGCCACAACCAAATAACAAACAGTACTTACAGCCAGTTTCCGAAACCCGAATCACAGTTACTTTACGATTTATTTTCTCATCGCAGCTAAGTATTTGTCATAAGTTCAGTTTAGTTGTAAACTGAACCGAATGGACCAGCTGGTTAAAGTGAGTTCGGTTCAGACTTTTAAAGCGAACTCGCGTTAAAACTGCCGAAAAAATAGCTGTCAGTGAGCTGATTTGTTTATTGGAGTGTAACTAGCCACCGCTATACTTATAAAGCTGCGCCAACACAGCGATTTTGTATAGAGAATTTTAATAGAAATATGTAAAATTTGGGCGTAATATTTTGAAAATTTAAGATATATTTTTTTAGCTGTAACAGATATGAATGTTTTATTTGAAACAATGTCTACAAAAATATTTCTAAGAAAAACAGATGAATTCACTTAAACGCCAGCACGCGATTTATAATTTTGTAAACTCAATAAGTCCATTCAAAAAAAAATTTTTAAAATATTAAATATGTATACACATATTTTATTTAACTAAATTTGCTTACTTTTTTTAAATTTTTTAATAATTTCTCTTCTTTTTTTTTAATTTAATAATAAGAGTTTCGCAGCGATTCGCCCGGATTGGTACCACCGCCTTACCTATTCCTGCCGCCATAACGTCATGAAGTGTTCCGGTTCGGAGGGTAAGGTAGCCGGTAAACTTACTTTTGCTCGAGGCCTAACATCCTGACCTCAGGTTAGCAACGCACCATTACCATCTTTGGTGTCTCTAGGCGGCGTGAATTTCTTACTATCAGGAAATCCGTCTGCTTGTTTGCCTTCCTATAACATAAAAAAAAGATTTTTTCCAAAAAAAAAAGGTTGGTCGAGATTGGAAATGTGCCCGGTTGGCGATAGGCTTGCCGCCTATCACATTGCGGGACTTAGTGTCTTCAGCTACTTCGGATTTACATAAGATTTTCCCGGACGTTCATACCAGGCTTGGGCTAGTAAGTGGGTTAAACCGGATCACGAGACTTCCCAGTGGCTGATCGGCCACGGTTGCTTCAGTTGTCGTTTTCGTAGCCTGGGACAGAAGAAGAATGTCTCTGCAACCCTGCCATTGACCAGTATCAAGACCATGTCGTTTGGGAGTATCTGTTGTATGATGACATCAGGAGTCGCCTTTTATGCAGTATTATCAACTGATGGTGAGGAGGGACCGGTGTACTTCTTGGATTTGGTGAGTGACACGAGGAACTTCAACGAGACAAGTGAGTTTGCACATGCATGGCACAAACGGAGAATTTGAATTTCACACTTTAGATAACCCATATGAAGGCGCCATTGCTGTTCTTAATTCATTTAATATTTTAAGGTCTGATTTTTCTGATCTAAATAAATAATGCATTTGTTTCTTACCATCTGGAAATTCATCTGATTATCTTATTTAAATAAAAAGCTTTATTGCAATCACACCAGTCACCACCTCGATAAGTCATGCTCATGAAGGCTACATTAAGATAGCCTAGTCTATGTAGGAGGACCTCATTGAGACAAAAAGCCACGAAGAGTTTATTGGGACCGCATGGCTGCACTAAGTCATGAAGGCTTCAACATGATAGTGCACCCAATATAGAAAGGCTTTAATATCACACTAAGATCCCAAGGCTTCATTTCTATTACATGAACACCATACAATGAAGCCTTTCCTGTGATCACACCACTACAGTATGTCATGAAGGCTTCACTACTTTGTAGCCTATGTAGCCTATAAAGCCTATTTTGTTATATTCTAATATCTACATATATTCTAGGCCAGTGATGGGCAAATTACGGCCCGCAGACCGGATCAGGCCCTTGAGAGGTTTTAAAAAATATGAACCTCCTTAAAAAAATTAATGGTCGAAATGTTAAAAGACTATTGAAATTTGAGCAATTGACATACTGAATTGATACTTCAAACATATATATATTGCGTATTTCATACGTTAAGACCTCATAAATAGATTTTATTTTAATAAACAATTGTGAAACAAAAAAAAATCCTTATGTTAACTTTATTCAATGTTTTCTAATCGTAATATATACTGCTATTTTTAAATGTTTTAATAAACAGGTCCCCCTCAAGATTAAGTGTAATTTTTTTTTTAACTTACCGGCCCATGGTTTAAAGAATTTGCCCACCCCTGCTCTAGGCAAAACTTATTGGTAAGAAATATACATGAATTTACTATATCTAAATACTACATTAAGTTAATAATAAGACTAATACATAATTGAGATTATTCTTATTTATATGATGGATTATTTTGCTCAGGGGTTATTATAATTTTTACTTTATAATTATTGAATAATCATTTGGTGTAATATAGTTATTATGTAAATGTAAGTATCAGTGGTGTCTTAGTGGTGATTCAACAGAATCAAACCACATTATTTATAATGGGATACTAGTAAAGGGAGTAAAGTATGTTTTAAAAATATGCTAATATGATTCCAGTTATCCAGTTAAAAAAAAATATTTACAATGATACTAAAGTCCCTCAAAAATTTTGATAAATATGGCACTTCTGGTTTAAAGACACCTAGTTGAGTTTGATTCTACAGAAAAGTTAAGTCTAGCGGACCGGCATAGGATTTTACCTGATGAGGTCCCAGGTTCAAACCCTGGATTGGGCAACAAAAACAATTAGAAAACGTATATTTTAATTTTTTTAATAAAAATAACAATACCCGAGATTGTTAATATGTTTCCGGTTACCAAAGGTTTGCCACCTATCACATTGTGGAACTTTGTATCTTCGGCTAGTCGCTGGTGCCCTGGTTGTATCTCTGCCTACCACTTCGGGATATGGGCATAAACATACTCACTTTTTTTTACTTCTTAAGGTCAAATTTATAGTCATTACATTGTCTGAAATTTCTCAAATTTCGATACAAATAAAGTCTCAACAAATTATAAACTGAAATAGTCACTAACAATATCCTTGATATATGTCTTTCATTTGATTAAAGAGTACCGTCAGTATTTCCAAGCAATTTCAATAAGACCTAAAAGAATTTCCAAATAATACATTACTGAAACCTATCTATGTACCTCTGAAGTGAAGTTCCTATGAAGAATAAACTGTATTGTTTCCTAACAAAGTTGAAATACACTACAGGTAAAGTTTATTTAAGTGATCACAGATAAGTCCACTTATAGTAAAACAAAACGCTTAGTTTAGTTAGAAAACATTGCCGGTTTCTGTTTACTAAAACATGTTACGACAGAGGCTTGTATGTGATAAAAACCGCGGTTTCTACGATTGTTTATTGTCTCAAAAATTGACACGGTTTAAACAAAAAATTATAAATTTATACTATTAACAGACGAAACCCTTTTAATTACGGCAGACAACATATACGAATCATAACATAAAAAGCAAGTTTTATAAAAGTGCAAAGTTTTCAGTAAATAATGAGCTGTCTAGACATAACCTTACACATTAAAAATAGAAACAGGTCTTCATAAACAGTTTCATACGTGCTTTTTATACACAAATAGTACCTAATGCAGAAGCATAATGTACAAAATACCCTATTGTTATCTTTAATTGAAATTAAAAGCCAGAGTATCCAAAAAAGCTTCGCTTTCTTACCTCGTTGACACCTGAATTCTGAACTGATTTTATAGTTCGTTATAACTTTTCTTATCAAACTTCGAACTTTTAACAAACAATTTCAACACTACGTAATATAATAACACTTTTTATAACTTCGTAAACAGTCTTTTCACTTATAAATAAACAAGAAACAAGAGTTTCATATTGAAAACAGAAATTTATTAACACACGATTGACGTCGTTTTCGCCATGGTGTTGATGCACTGTGGCGCTCTCTATAATTTTACAATGAAATTAATATTTTTTGTAAATGGCAATAATTGAAAAAAATTAAAACTATCGTTTAGTGTCGTTTTTGACGTCAATCATTACTCAAAATTATGCTCAAAATAATATTTGTCATAATATGAGCCACAAATTATATAGTAATATGAAGTATGAACTACTTAATATCAACGTACACTTCACTTATTTTACATTTGTTTTGAGTTCCAACCATTAACCATAGAAAAAAATATATTTAAATGTCAATGGTTCCAACCTTTACTTAATCTGAACACATAATCCAGTCGAAAGTGTTGATTAGGCAAGAGTTGTACAATCAATAAATATCAAAATATTGCGAGGCTCTGCAACGTCTCGGTTCGGAGTCGTCGGTCTCGCATTGCACAGTAAGTGCACAGCACAAATCCACTACAATCCTGGACTGGGAATTAATATAATGCGTTGATCCCCGCAAAATGTATTAAAACGATCTAGACGGATTGTTGCGCTGTGATAGACCCCGATGCGGCAGGTCAAAAGTGTGCCCTATCCTTAATGAGCTCTCTTCAAGATGGCCCAGCGATGATTCAGTGCGATGGACGTGCGAATATTTCAACGCAACTTCACGATCATGCTCAAAATTTAAATTTATAATGGTTTAAGCTCGTAGTTATTTATAATCATTGACCTCTAAATATCAAAAGTCATTTGCCGTTAATTACATGTATTTTAGTTGGATTAGGCCATATCTAGGATTTCATTGAGTATGTCGTTTTGTTTTGTATTTTACTAGACAATGGGTGCCGCGAGGGTATTGCAAAAACGAAGAAAGAAAACATGCAATTTGTTAACAGTTAATACAGAAGTAGACAGTAGTTGCATGTGCCTTAATATTTTATATATTTTTTACAGTAGTTCATATCATAGTGTTCAGATGTGGAATGCCACTTGTTACCACATAACGTGCGAAGAGGTAGGTAGGTACCAGCGAATGGCGACTACGTCTTACAAACTCAACGGTTTGAGAAATCCCAGATGAAATGAAAATGCTGAAATAGATAATTTGCCACTCGTTTGCGCTATTTCAACTGAATTTTAAATTGTATAGTTGGGATTTTAAAGAGATAAATACACGTTATTACCCATTATGATATAATCATCACCGCTGTTGTCTAGCGTTGAGTTGGGCTTGATTTCATAAAGTGCCGGTTTTGACCCCTGAGTCGGGCTACAAAAAAAATTTTATTGGACGCGGTTTACAGCTGCAACTAAAACTTGTTTACACACCGTCCGCAGACGTTTTAGGCTGACAAAAAAAAACCAGCGCGCCAGATAACATTCGGAAGTCTGAACGCTTAACGCTTTACTTTAACTTACGTGCGATACGCGATAGTTTGCAAAGCTCAGAGCTTATCCAGACCTCTGGACAGTTACTTTATTCCTTTATTTTATGGACAGTTACTTTAGTCTTTGGACACCTGTGAGTCGCGTCTGTAAGCCGCGACCGTCAGCCGCGTCCGATAATAAATTTCCAGCTTAATCATTTATGGAGCTTCAATAGACTTAAGTAAACATCTTACAATATGCTTAAAATACTACAGACTCAGATTAAAATGTAATAGACGAGATCCATAGAAATAGGCATGAAATAGGAATTATATGTATGAATATTTAGAGGTCAATGATGTGATCACATAATGACAGCACATGAAACAGCTATCGTTTCTTTTAGTAGTGCCACGCTAGCAAATTTCCCCATACTGTTTACAAAAGTAGAGCTACAATTTTCTTTTTACTAGTGTCTGATTCCATTTAGTTACCCTACCAAGTCGGCTTTTTGTCTATTTTTATTTATGATCGAGTATTTTTATTCAAATAGTTTGAAATTGAAACAATCTTTACTGACTTATACTCACAAAAGACAAGTTTTTCAAATTAAGATGTAAAAGTATTAAATCTACTAACTACCGTATATTCGTGGTACATTCGCACGCAGAAAACTAGAAGTAAGCACTGACTTATTGATAGCAGAAATAAATAATGTAGTATTAATTGTTTTTGCGGGAAAATCTTTACACAAATCTGTGCCCAACATTGAAAGGAGTCTTCCATTACTCCAAACGTCAGCTTTATTTGCTTGTGATGCACTCGCTCAGTCCTAACTCCTATGATAAGGTGATTTTTGTTCCTCAGTACCAAAGTAGAGCAACGAAATAGAGAAGGCACACGGCGTTAAAATCGTCAAGTATGGAAAGTGGCGCCATCTAGTAGTTGTCGTACGAAACTTCGTCTTGTGCCAAGTGTCAGGAACATTAAACGAAACGTTAACATTAACAAAAAATCTAACATAAAAACAAAACTTCTAAAGATTATTAAGGTTCTATTTGTTATTTCTTTTACACTTTGACCTAAGCCAAAAGGCCGAGAAGCGATTTGTTATTTCTTTTTTTTTCTTTAGGTTTTGGCCTTCACGTTAGTATTTAGCCATTAATCAAGAAGAAATTTGCATCAAATTTTATATCAATTTCAATTAATTATAATTAGTCATCAGTCATAAGTCGTCAGGAAGTCAAGTCAGGCTCTTGCTCTAAAGCGGTGGCTCATTACACAAGCTCTGTAATGAGACTGGCGGCAACGAGGAAATACACGATACGCTAATTACTTAATGATTATTTGATTTGTACTCTTTCACTGAACAAAATTGTACAAAATGCCACCAAAATTGACTAATTTCACTCAATATTAACACGAAATTCAATAATTGTGAAAAAACTTCGACCATCTTTTCTCTCAATGGCGCCAAAACTCTATTTGTTAATTATCTTTTTGAAAAGAACGCCTCTTTATCAAGACCAACTACTTTGTATCCAAACATTACGATCATAGTTTGTGCGCCATCTATGATCTTTTATCATTATCAATATTTTTGTTTTTGTGTGTCAAATACATGATATTTTTTATTTAGATTTAATGCACTTTACAAGAATCACAATTGGAAAATATTAGCGTTCTGCAATTTATTCTCCTACACATAATCTATAAGTGTGCCCTTCATACTCATCAGTCCGCACATTTTTCGTAAAAAAAAAGTTCCAAGTTTTTGCTTCAAGTATTAACATTATAATTGTTGGACAAATTAACTTAATTGATATACTTAGCCCCAAAGTAAGCAAAATAAGCGACAGTGTTATGTGTCTTAGTCAACGATATTTAAGAATAGGAAATAGGTACTTAATTTAATAAAAACACTTGAAACCCAGAAATACACCAATGTATGTACAATTAAAGTAGATCACACAAATGCCTGCCGTCGTCAGAAATCGAACCCGAGCCTCACGGTTGCCCGATGGAGTTAGGCGTGTACGCTAAGCCTTTGGCTAACGAGGAGGTTAAATACCTTTCTCATATGCGTTTAATGCTTTCTAAGCTAAAAAAGGATTTCGGCACTTAAGGTCTTATTACCGGAATGCCCACTCGGTTCATTAAGTCTATTTCCCTGAATGCCCAATCCCTGAAAGTCCGATTCTCCAAATGTTTACTTACCCGAATGTGTACTTCGCTAAATGAGGGGACATTTAGCGAAGTACACATGTCCCTGAATGTCCATTTCCCCGAATGTCCGCTTTTCCAACTGTACCTACTCTTCTCCTAATGTCCACTTCCCCGAATGTCTAATTCCAAAAACAGGTAAAAGAAAACTAGAATAGGATGTTATTGTACAGTTTTTAGTTCTTTTTTTTTCAAAAAAAGGGTTTCTTATAAAGTTGTACAGTTTTTAATTCTTTTTAAAAAAAAACAGGGTTTCAAAACAAAGAAAAAAATTTGACCTTCTCTCAAGATCATTTCCTTATCATCGGAAGATTTTACAAATATTTTTTTCGAGGCCCACATGTCCCCCATGTTGGCCCGGGGGTGCCGATGTGAGAATAGGCCAATCTGCATTTACTACCAGGCAGCTCGTAAAAGGCGAGCGAAGCTTAAAACTAGTCTCCAACATCTTGACAACTAGGTGGGAGATTTGTGAGACGACTCACCGCTTCGTTCACATTCTTAACTAAATTTTCGTAACTTTTTACGTATAAAGAAATTTTTCCTCTCTTTTTTTTCAATTATAATATTTATCTTTAAATATGATCAGATCAAATTTAGTTTTAATAATTTTAATGTTAAAGGTACCAACACCTTACCTATTATTCCCGCCGCAATAATCACTGTCATGTTCCGGTTGGAGAGTTAGGTAGCCGGCAGACTAAAGCATAAGGCATAACATCCCTTCCTAAAGGATGGCCACGCACCAGTATCATCCTTGAAGAGAAGGTTTTCATGTGGCTCAAACATGGACGTTCAAAGAAGTAGACATTCGAAGAAGTGGACATTCAGAGAAGTGGACATTCAGGGAATCGACGTTCAGGGAAAGAGACGTTCAGGGAAGTGGACATTCGAAGAAGTGGACATTCAGGGTAGTGGACATAGAGGGAAATAAACTTAATGAACCGAGTGGGCATTCCGGTAATAAGACCTTAAGTGCCGAAATCTAAAAAAGGTTAAATATGCAAGGCGCAAGTCATGTAACACCCATGAAAACGCAAAAACAAAGTCTTTTAAAAATACTTTAATTTCTTACATTACAGATAGAATACAAAACTTATTAAAAAACACAAAATTGAACAGTAAAAAAAATATTTACAACACTCGATCAAACTGTATTTGTACCAATCATTTGACAATACATTGTGTTGTTTTAAATACAAAAAAAAAATACATTTATCTTACCATAACGATAACACATATCACATAACATGTTACCGAAGCCTTTCAAATTGTTTGAAATTCAACACAGTTTGTAAGCCCCAAAAAATAGGCTAAAATTTGTCACGTGGTTATGATACTTTATAATTGAAAATAAATTCATAAGAGAATAAAAGACACAGGACCAAAATTACTTTAAACTTATACGATTTATACGAACAAAACACTAATATCCTCATACTATTTGGTGACGTTAAAAATAATAACACAAGAAAAACAATTAAAACGTCTCCTAATATAATAAACGTGTCTTATTTGAAATAGGCATGAAATACCTAAAATCGCCTATAATGACTAAACAATATGACTTTTTTTATAAATCTAAAATAAATACTAATTAACTGTTACAAAAATCATTGAGGTATTTGTGTACCAAGGAACAATTATCATAAAAAGTATACAATTTCTAAATATAAAATGAAATTTGTCAAGTTAGCAGCGAAAAATGACGTGTTTTAAGCTGGGAACATACTATCACACTGAGCCAACAAATGTAAAATAAGCCTTTATTTTGCTAATTTCGCGTAAACACTCGGACTCTATTCCTGATCTGGTCGCGGTGGTGGGAGGTGGGAACTTTAGGTAGGGTTGTCACATGCGAGGGACGTGACAATTTACATTGTTTCCCGAGTTCTTCCTTTAATGAGTGTTCTGGTCGCGAAGGTGGGCAGTAGGAACTTTAGTTAGGCTTGTCACATTCTGGGTCATTTGGAGGATTATTTGCCACAACAATTAAACTGTTTACGCGGAATTAGTAAAATAAAGGCTTATTTTACATCTGTTATAATGGATTTCCGCAAAGTAACGCCTGCTTCAATTAAATACACCGAGCCTTGCAAACTACCGGACATAAGACCCGGTTGTGACCTTGAATGATTGGATGTGTGAAAAATATCTGGCATTCTGGATGCTTATGTTGACTGGAAACATCCGCGGAAGGAATGTACCCTACACATTTATCAGTCGCGGCTGCAAGAAGCGTCCATAAGTTTCCAGCTTTAATCTGTGTGTGCAAGGCATAAGCCGTTAACATGCTATTCGCATGAAAGTGAACCACAAAATTGTTACATTCTATTATATGTTTAAATATAAAGTGATTAATGATTTTAGTAATTTGAACACACAATATACAAACAAAAATATTCGACTCTAGGAATTAATAATAAACTAGCAAATTGCTTAAAACGGCTAATGTTAATTGTATTGCGATAAATTGCATTTTAAAAAAAATGGCAAAAATATGCTAGTAAAAATTGAGATGCCATTTGGGCAGTGACGTAATTTCGTAGATGATACCCTATCTTTGGACTGGCTTATTTCTAATATTAAAGAAAGAATCTACAGATACTAAAGCACAATTTAATGTTGTCCTTTAATTATGACATTTAACTGAATAGTATACATTATATACTACAAAATCTTAGTTATTAATTAATTACATTAATTAGAATATAAAATAATGGTGATGCTTTTTTTCCAATGATTTATATTTTTATCGGTTCACCTCAAAAAAATGCGAAACAAAATTTAAATTTAAAATATAGCATACGGTGTACTAGTACTACAGAGCCTTTACCAGGAGTGTGTCAGTTTAGGTTCGGTAAATTACGTGTCGAAATCTATGACACTTTTGATCTAAAAATATGTTTCCCTTGGTTACCAATGGAGGCGCTGTTCAAATTATTTGTATGAAAACTTTGAACAGCACCTCCATTGGTAACCAAAGGAAACATATTTTTAGATCAAAAGTGTCATACATTTCGACACGTATCTCACCGAACGTAATCTATACCAAGTCATGGTAAAGGCTCTGTAATATGAAGTCATTTTCAAATATTGTCAAAACATACGTCATCAGTCAAGAATTTGCTGGCCGAGGGCCTACTTTTATGTTTATTACTTCGATTTATGCAATCGAATCTTAATCGAATCTAGTGTGTTACTTCTGTATTTTACGAATACAACCCTTAACATTTCCAGCCCAAAAAATGTTACCTATGCCTAAATGACGAAAAAATTATTGATTCCTTTTTGCGTAACATTTGCCAATTTGTTTGTCTCTTTCCTATTACATAAGAAAGAACAAGACATATATTTTTTTGACGATCGCTTATTTCGGTCGCAAGTATTGACATAGTAAAATATTACACGTGAATGGTGTAATAACAAAATATTCCCCAAGTATATTTTTATTGCTTTTTATAATATGTATGATATAGGATGATGTAATAAGGCATTGTTTTAACTTTTATAAACATTACTCAAAATATTTAATAAATTTCGAGTTTAAATCATAAAACTTTTATTTTTCATATTCGGATGATCTTTGGGCGCGCTAAAGGAAAAATATAGTTTAACGTCAAAATACATTTATATAGTAAATACAAAATAAGAACAATCAATGTAGAAATCATCCAAAGCTGAAATGACAAGCCCCACTACCTTCTACTACTACTACTACATATTGATGTGTCAGTGCGACTATTAATTAAATATTAATCAATATCAAAAAAATCAATGTGCGTACAGCTCGGTCCACTTTCTAGCGCTCAAAAAATAGGCTAGTTGAACAACAAATCCGAAGATATTCGTTGTAATGTATGTAAAATTTATAGCTGAACTAGCGGCCCACCCCTTCTTGCACGGGTATAAAATATACGTATAAACCTTCCTCTTCAACCACTTTATCTATTAAAAAAAACCGCATCAAAATGTGTTGCGTGGTATTAAAGATTTATGATAATAATTTTACAAAGGGACATAGGGACAGAGGAAGCGACTTTAGTTTATACTATGTAGTGATACACAATTACAGAAGCTTTTTGTGGATTGCCTACATGTTTACAAATACACTCGTATGTGTAATTACGAAAGTTAAAGCAATTTCGGCTAAGACGATTCCTGAATTTTTAAATATTAAGATATTCACAAAAAGCAAAGACCATTGTGTATAATAGAAGCTTCATATTTATGTGTATTTAACAAACAACAGAATTGATCGCCGTACTTAATTGAGGTCAATTATTTTTAATCAGTCATTAAGTCGACATATTCAACACAAAATTGTAGCATAATGATAGATGAAATGTTTTTTATATGTATATTATACACTATATTTCACTTAGCGTAATCATAAATATCAATTGACAGTTCCACAGAAAATATGTTGTCTGTGTATGTTTTTTTATATGTAGTAGGCAGAGGCACAAGTAGGGCAACCACGACTAGCCGAAGACACTAAGTCCCACAATGCGATAGGTGGCAAGCCTATCGCCAACCGGGCACATATCCGATCCCGAGTAACATATTTTTATTAGAAAATTGGAAAAACTACATTATCTTATCGCACAAAAAACTTTGTAAAAAGATTTTCATTCATTTCAATTTCTATTTAAAATAGATTACTAATGTTTTGTAAGTAGGTATTTAAATTTCTACAATTTTGAACTTTTTACCGAGCATTTTTAACATATTTTTTTGCACCGACCTTAAACTTATTAAAACGTTTCACTAATCAACTTATTAAACTTATCAAAAAACATTATTTTTTATTTTCGTTGCCCGACCCGGAAATCGAACCCAGGACCTCATGCAGTCAAATCCAACAACTGGACCGCTTAGACCACATAGGCTACAACATATATTTTATGCTTTTTACTAGCTGTGCCCCGCGGTTTCACCCGCGTAAGTCCCAATCCCGCGGGAACTCCGGGATAAAAAGTAGCCTATATGTTATTCTGGGTCTTCAGCTACCTACATACCAAATTTCATCGTAATCGGCTTTGTAGTTTTTGCGTGAAAGAGTAACAAACATCCATACATCCATACATACAAACTTTCGCATTTATAATATTAATAGGATAATACCAAATTTCTGAAAAAAATTACATTCCTCAGAAAAAGTTTCACTGTTTGTTATTTGAACCTCAATCTATATTTTATAT
>NJDD01000266.1:195597-212863 GCA_002245505.1 Calephelis nemesis
CTTTTCGTACCGACGAGGGCGGATCGGTACGCGTCGCCTCCAGGGAACGCCCTAACCCGCTCTGCGGTACTTTTTCGGGCCAGAATTGCAGTCCAATGGACTGGCAGAAATCGCGACGTGCACGCTTCTGGCCAATGACCCCCTGATGAAACTTATAGTTTATGTGGAGGAGAAGTGCACAACACTAATATTTTTCAATAATAATGCTTATAAAGTACATTAAATCAATAAATAAAACATTACCCACACTACCATGCATTTGACACACAAACAAATATATTGATGATAACGATAAAAGATCACAGATGGCGCATTAGAATATTTGGAAATAAAGTAGTTGGTCTTGAAAAATGAAGATGGCGTTCTTATCAACAAGATATCAAAATTCATTATGGTCAAATTTCGACCAACGGGCGTCCACTAGTTAATATAAAACTGCAATCGGGTCGAAATCACAGTCTCTCACAAACAAGATCCGGCGAATGAGACCCAATGGGCAATAAAAAAGTATGACTTATATCCAAAGAGCTGTAACACAATTTACAAGTTTATCTTCATTTTGTACTTATGTGCCTATGTCAACTTAATTTATGCTAAGTAACACTATTAAAAAGTAAGTGCAATTTAATTACAAGGTCATGTAAAAGCAAAAAAAATGCACTATCATTACACTGTTTAAAACATGGTCGCTTCGGCTGTCGGGCCCTATGTAGGTATGCTTAGATCTTTAAAATTACACTACGAATTTTGATAAGGTTGTTTAAAAGGTAGAGTGTGCAGGTAATATATAACAGTGTTTAGATAAACATACGTCTAATTATATTTTGTGGTAAGGCGGATTAAGCCTCACATGCTAATAGGCGACTCCCTAATAAAACTAGCCGACTCGACAGACGCCATTTTTAACTATAAATATTAATTTCCTAATTTTTCTAATGTTCCGCTAAAGTAATATTTTTTTAATCATAAGTATTTTTAATTCATAAGAACCTTCTCCTGACAGTAATTAACATAATAAAAACATAATTGCCAAAATCTTTTCACCCCTTCACGCATGATGCTATGACCAATGAAAATAGACTCATTAAGGCCCCATACTTAGTCAGCCAGAAGAGCCAGTCGCCGCACTCCCCCGTTCCATGATTACTATGAAATATTGCGCTCTAAAGTAAACGTCTTACGCCCAATATTAATAATCAATCCTAATCCAAAACTTGCTGTCCAAGATTGATATTTTGATCTATTTTTATGTTATCGCTTGCCAATAACATATCTGTGGACAGGATATATATGGCAATTAGGTACAGGATAGGCCGGCGGATACGCAGCTATCTAGATTGCTTGAAATCCATCTTTAGTGAAATATTATTAACATTGGCCGTTAAGCAACAAATCACTATTTTTGACACCATAAAAGTAATTTGAAAAAAAGTATAAAAACTGAAACACTTATCTTTTAGGTACAGTACTTATCTATGTTAATGTTAAATCTGGTGTCGATATTTTCATAATTGAAGTAGACAGTTGGGTTTTGCTTACAAAAGAGGGTTAATTTTTTTCTATCGAGCAAAGTGAAATGAATCGTGTTTTGGAAACACTAGTCTTATAAAGTCGCCTCTGTGGTCGAGCGGTCTGGGTGTTGGACTTGACTGCATGAGGTCTCGGGTTCGAATCCCGGGTCAGCCAACAAAAAGAAAATTGGATTTTTCCAATTTCCTAATAAAAAAAAATGTTGGTCGGGATTGGAAACGTGCCCGGTTGGCGATAGGCTTGCCACCTATCCCATTATGGGACTTAGTATCTTCGGCTATTCGTGGGTGCCTCTGCCTTCATCTTCGGGGATATGAGCGTGAAGATATTTTTTTTTAGTCTTATAAAGCATATTAATGTTAATCTTGTGTATTTTTGTCACCAAGATCCATGATTGGTTTGTATGAAAAAAACATTATACTGCTGACGTATTTTAACTACACATTGAAAACATAATATGAGACAACCTACGACCTATGAATCACAATCTTGAATAAGAGAAAAGAATCGTCAAAAGTTTTTTTTTTAAATGGCAGAGTAATCGCGCAACAAACATAAAAAAACACTGACGAATTGATAGCCCACATTTTTGAAGAATCAGCTAAAATTGGACAAAGGATTGTTTTTGTAACAAACATCCAGACTGGAAAGACTAATTTAAACATGGCGCCTTTACCCATATGCGTAAATATAGGACATCTCCCCCCGTGTTGGTCCGCGCTCCTTTGCAGAACAGACCATCTGCCTTCCTGCCAGGCAACTCGTAAAAGGCAAGCATATGCATACCGTCACTAAGACCGTGACATTTTACTATGTAGTAGTTTCGCAGCGACTGACCCAATTGGTACCACAGCCTTACCTATTCCTGCTGCCATAAAGTCAACGCTTGCCGGTGAAAACTCAACTTACAGTCGAATTGAGAGCATCCTCATTTTTCGAGTCGGTTAAAAAAGTGTTCGTGACTTATCATATTTATGTACCGAGGGTCTTATGTAAAACGACCTTTGGGTGTCGTGACAACGGAAGCCGTGTCTCGGTGCGACATATACCATTGTATTATATTAAGCCTTCATTTACATAGACGTCCTCGAGGTTATCGAATATATAAATTAATTCCATGGAAAACTTGGTACACGAGATTAATTCAACAAAAACACGTTTTCAGGCTAATTGAGTGGATAATTTAACAAAAAATTACCAGACCGTCAACATTTTTACAAAAAGTATCAGAACTAACCTATAGTCCCGCCACATACATTTGGAAGACTTCTTTACGAAAAAATCGAAACGTTATATTTCGAACATAACAAATGCATTGAAATCTTTAACCTGCTCTGCTACACACGTCAGTGATTTTCCATATGGCATTTAAACAGATTGGACGAAACCTGTGTTTGGACGAAATTTCGTTTCGATTGCTAGAAAGGAATTCCGAATCCATTTTGTATTGCTTGACAGAATTCCGTTTCGAAATTCCGAAACGAAATTTCGGATATGTGGGAGCGTCTGCACAGGGGCTTCGTTATAGACGTGAAGTTAGACCTTTTTCAGTGTTCTCTCGGACACTGAAAATGAATATGATGTCAACATAGTGATGTCGTCAACATAGCTAAAATATTGTGAAATATTAAGAAAGTATAACTCAAAAACAACTAGTCGGATAACGATAAAATTAATATGAGACAACCTCGGAATCATGAGCTACCTTTATAAAAAAATAACCATCAAAATCGGTTCATTGCTGGCAGAATGATCACGTAACAAACATACAAAAAAAATTAAACAAAAACATACCGTCAAATTTAACACTTTCTTTTTGAGGCATTAGTTAAAACATACAAAAAAAATAAACAAAAACATACAGTCGAATAAAACACTTTCTTTTCGAGGCGAATAAAGCCTACTTTATATTAGACATCTAACCTTATGGGTAAGGAGGTGACGTTGATACCATTACATTGATTAAAAATCACAATGTGATAGGTGACAAGCCTTTCACAAGCCGGGCACACATTCATTCCGGTCGACGTTTTTTTAAGGAAATTGAAAAAAAACGCGTTTCGTTTTTGTTGCCCGAACCCGGACTGGACCACAAGACCAGAGGCTATCTGTTTTTATAACACAAAATTAATTGCTGAAATGTATGTTATAACTTCCAAACAACTGGGTGGTTACCATAAGCTCTTTAAACAGTATTATTTCGAAAATACAAATTGTCATCGGAGAAAGACAACCTTATGACGTATACCATAAAGTTGGTTAGAAAGGCGGATATTTGGCAAGATTGAAATAATACTATATGTGTTTATGGTAGGGAACATATACAGCATTATTTTTTATAAGGTCCCTGGACCGATTTAGCTAATTTTGGTTTTGTATTATTTGTAAAGTGCGTGGAAGATTTAAAAGATAAGAAAAGGATGGGAAAACAGCTAGGAAACTAGGAAAACAACTTTTTCGCATACAAACTGAATGGCTGGAAGTAAGTAAGTACCTAATAATTTCAATTGTATTATCGAGGTTAACTCATTTCTAGGCTCAGAATAAATAAACGGGTTCCAATTTGCTGCTTTTGATTAAATTAATTGATCGAGATTATTCGTTGCCACGAGAATGCTTTTAGTTGCCTTTCAATTACTGTTTTATAGGTTTTGATAAGAGGAATTAATAGTGGGTTGAGAAATTTTAAAAATTTCATTATTTAACTATAATCATGAGTTAATGTAAGAAAACAAAGCAGGTCAACAAGAGTGATACTTGTTACACGATTCTTTCTGCCTACGACCGCATGGTTGGCGTGAAGATATGTAATTGAAGCCCAGTAAAGATAACCCACTCGTTTTTCATGACCACGTTATCTAAGTGAAAATATCAGAACTTAACAGGAGTTCCATATTAATAAACATCCCTGGACAAGTCACTAGGTGGTAGAATTTCACAGCGACTCACCCAGATTGGTACCACCGCCTTACCTATCCCTGCTGCCATAACGTCATGACGTATTCCGGTTTGGAGGGTAAGGTAGCCGGTAAACTTACTTTTGCTCGAGGCCTAAGGCTCAGGTTGCCAACGCACCATTACCACCTTTGGTGTCTCTAGGCGGCATATATTTCTTACCATCAAGAAATTCGTCGTGTTTGCCTTCCAATATCATAAAAAAAGTCACACAAATTCAATCTAACCCCAAAGTAAGCAAATTATATTATGCTTGTGTTGTGGGTTAGTCAACAATACTAACACATAGAAATACTTAAATAGATACCAGAATATATTTAAAAAACACCTAGACCCGAAAATGCAGACATCTAAATATTCATCACACAAATGCTTGCCCCCGTCAGGAATCGAACCCGAGCCTCGCGGTTGGTCGAAGTATTAAGGCGTATACGCTAGCCACTCGAGCAACGCTGATCTCATCCAATTTTAATAGCAATCTACAGATCAAAACAAAGTTTCCTTCAAGGTTACCTTTATATTATATAACCGTCTAGACTCTTGAACTTCTTTAATGGTACCACATCTGAATCATGACCTACCTTTCCAAATAAAGAACCATGAAAATTTATTAGCCATTAGCCGAGTAATCGAGTTACAAACACAATAAAACATAGAGACGAATTGATAACCTTCTTTTTAAAATCAGTTATAAAGAAAATTTAGCCTTTCTACTGCTAAAGACAAGGGTTTCAAGCAAATACACAATATATTATAGCGTCAGTAAATTTATCTTCGGTCCTACTCTTGTAACTAAAACTAAACAAGCACTGACGTTATGACGCAAGGAATAAGGCTCAAATCAAAGAAGTAAGGTAAGGCAATGAAAGTTAAAACCAATGCGGGCGAATAAGACTTTTTTACCTAGTCTGTGTACAATATTTATCCATTTTTAGGGTTCCGTAACTTAAAAGGAAAAAAAAGGAACCATTATAGGATCGCCTCTGTGGTCTAGCGGTTCAGGTGTTGGACTTGACTGCATGAGGTCACGGGTTCGAATCCCGGGTCGGGCAACAAAAAAAATTTGAGTTTTCCAATTTTCTAATAAAAAAAAAATGTTGCTCAGGATTGGATATGTACTCGGTTGGCGGTTGGCTTGCCACCTATCACATTGAGGGACTTAGTGTCTTCGGCTAGTCGTGGGTACCCTGATTGTGCCTCTTCCTACCTCTTCTGGGATATGGGCGGGAAGACACTTTTTTTTTATTATAGGATCACTTCGTTTTCTGTTACTCAGACCCTCAGGATGGTGTGGAGGTAGAAGGCTGAAATTTATATCAAATAATCATGCCTGTCGTCCCTTGGAGCTGTGAAAAATTCAAACTTCTAAGCTAACGCAATTAAAAGATATGGCCGTTTGTGCCACAAGCTTCAGCGTATCCGAAACTCGCAAAGGCATTAAAACCTGCAGAGTACTTCCCGTGAACTCAGAACCTTGAAATTTTGTATGACGTAACGTTTTATAGCACCGATAAAGAAAAAAATTGTGGAAACAGTAAATTTATGGCTACATCATATGAACCGAGTTATGCCAAAATGTACCAACTGCATAAAGTTGACTTCGAGAAAACGGCGTCTAAAGTTAGATTTGTAATAACACGTGGTTCTACTATCTTTATTAATTTATTGTTAATATCAGTATATTATGTCTTAAAATATTTTATTAAATTCATTGACCCAAAATCATTTGGTATTTATTTAAACTGTCAAGGGTTTCACCACATCCGTCCTTAGGTGTGGCTAGGTTCAAAGATTTTTTTTTTGTGTCAAATGTAAATATAGGATGGGTTGTTTTTGCTGAATAGTAATATATAACATTCTGATCAGTTTGTTGTCAATAACTCATTTTTTGTCGATTTGTGGTTTGGTACATTTTGGCATAACTCGGTCCATATAATTTAAGGAACCCTCGGTACGCAGGTCTGATTCTTGCTTGGCCGATTTTTATGTAGACTAATTTTACTTTAATTAACATACATATACTCGTTGTTAACCGATTTTGATAAAAAAATAAAATTGATCCAACGGCGTCTAGCTATAACATCGATCGGTATAGAAAGGGTGGTAGTAAAAATTAGGTAAGGTCAGTCATTGAAAAATCTACCGCTTACTATGGTTTCCATATCCATGAAAAAGTAAGTACCTAGAAGTACAACCGATAATTACATGAATAAACGAAAGTACTTACTCCGACAATGTGATGGGTGACAAACCAATCGCCATTTAGTAGAAAATTGAAAACACATGTCACTCAATAGTCGCCTCTGTGGTTTAGCGGTTCTGTTGTTGGACTTGTCTGCATGAGGTCCCGGGCTCGAATCCCTGATCGGGCAACAAAAGAAATTGGGTTTTTCCCCATTTTCTAATAAAAAAAACGTTGCTCGGGATTAAATATGTGCCCAGTTGGCGATAGGCTCTCCACCTATCACATTGTGGGACTTATTGTCTTCGGCTAGTCGTGGGTAGCCTGGTTGTATCTCTGCCTAACTCTACGGGGATCCGGGCGTGAAGTTTTTTACTTACTTGAAAACACACATTTATGGATTGTCCGACACCAGGTTACGGAGCGATCGATCGATATTTATTTTTGTAGTATGAGATAGACAAGATAAGATAGATATTTAGTTTGGTAATATATTGAAATAGTAACTCTATTGCAGAACTTAACACGATAAGGCAGCAGACATACTGCCACAGAATAATAGATATTAAAGTAACACGGCATTTTCTAAAGGTAAGAAACAAACGTGGCCTATAGATACTATAAAAATAGTGTAACGTTCGCTTACCGCATTCGTAACAGTGAGATCCGAAAAAGAGTGGGATTGAAAGTGTTGGTGTTGAAATGAGAAAGGGCCTACTTCGGAGGTTCGTTATGTGGAAAAAATGACAGGTGAAAGATATACATTGCGAATGTGGATGGATCTAGATACCAGAGGGACCTGGGTTGACATTCCATGATCAAATCGCTCGGGTATTATCCAAGGGTCAAAAGTCGCGTAAGCCTTGGTGTTTATATAAAAAAGGGTAATAAACGTGGAGGAAGGCAGGCAAGTCTGTAAGGATCGTAACATTTGGCACTCGATACTCTCCGACAACCACATTAGGGACTTGGCGTGAAGATGTGTACGTATGTATAATAAGTGCATTGTTGTCCTGCGGCCGGAGTATAAGGCCTTATGCACAAGGATACTCAAACATAACACGAGTGTTATCAGTCTGGTTCAAGTAGGTATTTCTACAAAAACGCAATGGCAGCAGGTATACGTAAAAGCACCTACATACCCTTGGCAAACCATCCCCATACAGCGAACTCGTCCAACAAACATAACGGAAATAATATTTCTTGAGGGCTTTTTATACCTAGTAAAAAAAGTATCTTCACGCCCATATCCCCGTAGAGGTAGGCCGAGGCAAAACCAGAGCACCCACGACTAGCCGAAGACATTAAGTCCCACAATGTGATAGGTGACAAGCCAACCGGGCACATATTCGGTCCCGAGCAACATTTTTTTTTTATTTAGAAAGTTGAGAAAACTAAATTTTCTATTTGTTGCCCGACCCATGATCCGAACCCGGTACCTCATGCAGTCAAGTCTAACGCCTGAACCGCTAGACCACAGAGGCGATTTATTAACAATCAAGCAAGACGTTAAAAAGAAAATGTCTATTATATTACAAAACTCACCGAGACGTCATTGCTGTGTTCGATCACCGCGTATTTGTAATTTCCTCCTGCAACAAATAAAAAATCCACTTCAATTCAAGAAAAGAGCTTACTCAAACCCCCAATGGTCAGTAATGCACCTGTGACCTGGAGTTGCAGGTTTCCATAGGCTGCAGTGACCATCATCATTACCACTGGCGTGAAGATTTAACGTTATCGGATCATTGAGTCTGTAACGCGCGTTACGTCACCGCGCGTAAACGTAAAATGTACCAAATAACCTTATAAACAAACAAATTCAATATACGCATATCTATCTCGTTCCTTCACACATAGCTCGTATAAGCTTTTCTCTTTCGTTTGTTCTTGAAACAGTTACACGAAAATTGTCAGTCGTTTACTGAAAATGAAGTGAGACGTCGCTTGTTTAAAGTTTCTCGCGTCCAATCATCGAGAGACAGAACTAGATTGTTGAGCAATGAGCGAAATTGAATGAAAAAATTAAAGTTTGTCTATGAAAACGACGTAAAAAAATGACAAAGGGTGCTGTCAATTTCTTTTTATTTTTTCAAGCTTTTGGCATTAGTTTGTCAAGCCCATCCAAGTTCTAGATTAAAATTTTTACAATAAGAAGTTTGTAAGTACTTACTGTAAATAAAAAAAACATATTTTGAAAGTCGACAATCCTACGTTATTTATGATTTTAAATTATTTAGAAAGATAATTTATCGTGCAGTTTCTGAATGTAATATAGCCCCTCTAATATATACTAATGATTTTCTAACATATATTAATGATATACCTTGTAAGTCACTCCTTAGTATAAAGTCGCTTTCCACTGTCTGTCCTTATGTATACTTAGATCTTCTAACACATAAAAAACTACGTTAATTAAAACCGACTTCTAAACTAAAAAATAAAAAAATCAATTAAACATAAAGCCTTAAATATATATAATAAGTATTAAAATGGATTGGCACCGACTTCAAACCTATTAGTAAATAGCACATAATATAAGTAATAGGTAGTATATACTCGTAAAATATTAAGTCTTAATTATTATATTTTAATTTTTAGTTTTGAAGTCGGTTTTATTTGACGTAGATATTTTTATTTAATACTTATTAGTTTATTGCTGATATGATTAAACATCGAGATAGGTGAAAATAAGTAAAAAATGCTCATAAAGTAAAAACTAACGGCCCTACTTGAATCATTATTTTATGGGACCAATTCGAAACTATTCCACATCAAACAAAAAAAGGATTACGTAAATCATTTCAGAAACTACGGAGAAGTTGGTGTACATACACAAAAAAAAAAATACCGGCCGAATTGAGAACCTCCTCTTTTTTTTGAACTCGGTTATTTTAATAGATATAGCAATTCAAGAGAAGGTTTACAATATATATAAAATAGCATAGGTCCACACGTACGAAGTTAGGACTGCTAGTATATTTATATGAATAAAAGTGTGTTTTACTGCTTTACTATCACTACATAGTATAAAACAATCGCTTTCCGCTGTCTGTCCCGTTGTGTGATAGGAGAAGAGATAGAGTGATAAAAAGGTTTATATGTACCTACTACACTAACATAAAAAATTGTCTACCGGTGCAAAGTTGGGATGGGCTGCTAGTTAATAATAATATCTTGTAAAATTACTAGTAAATCATACTTCAATCATTGAAAATTAAAATGACCAGACCGAGAAAAATATGTACATAAGACAAAAATATAAATATAAAGAAACAGCTTTGCTGAATAGACCATCTGCCTTCCTGCCAGGAAGCTCGTAAAAGGCGAACATAGGCTTGCCGTCACTAACACCGTGACATCCTACTAGGTGGTAGAGTTTCGCAGCGACTCGTCCTGACTGGTACCACCGCTTTACCTATTCCTGCCACCTAAACGTCCAATGCTTGCCGTTGACGTGTTCCGGTTCGGAGGATAAGGTAACCGGTAAACTTACTTTTGCTCGAGGCATAATATCCGGACCTCAGGTTGACATCGCACCATTACCACCTTTGGTGTCTCTAGGCGGCGTGAATTTCTTACTTTCAGGAAATCCGTCTGCTTGTTTGCCTTCCATTATCATAAAAAAAACATAAAATAGAAGGAAGGGTATTTTTTGTAAAGTTCGATTCCAATCAAAATCTGATAAAGTTGACAAGCAAAATCTAAGGTAAAAAGAATCTAAGGGCCCACGGTTTGTGAGTAAAATGAAAAGATAACCAGAAATAGACTCCTCCAGAACGGATATTACTTGGCAACAACATATTCTAAGTACACTATTGAAATCTAGACACAAAAAACAATTAGTGTTACGCAATATTGTAGAAGATAGAAAACTGGAGGAGCGAAATGCCATAGGTATTTGGTTATTGACGCATTGCTATGTGGGAAGGCGAACAGAGAGCTATTGTTCAGATTGTAATGAGCATTTTGTGGTACGTAAATGGGTTATGCCATATACAACGCTATGTCACTGCAGAAGCTAGTTTTGTAGACAGCATTTTTTAATTTTTATTATATTATCTATTTCCACCATTCCGGTCCGGACACCATTGCAGAATAAACCATCTGCCTTCCTGCCAGACTGATCGTAAAGGCAAGCATAGGCTTACCATCACTAACACCATTACATCTGACAAGGTGGTAGAGTTTCGCAACGACTCGCCCGAACTGTTACCACCGCCTTACCTATTTCTGCGGCCTACCTTTCGCTTTCGGAGGATGGTAGACGGTAACCTTACTTTCCTCGAGGCCTAATATCCCGGCTTTAGGTCGGCAACACACCTTTGGTGTCTCTAAGTGGCGTGAATTTCTTACCATCAGGTATTCCGTCTGCTTGTTTGCCTTCCAGTATCATAAAAAAAGACCGTACTACTGAGAAAATGACATTGTCATAAAGTTAAAATGTGATATACCTATTATGATATTCATAAAAAAAATATGAGACAAAATGAAAAGTTTTTTTTATTAGAAGTCAGATGGAGCAGACTGGAATCTTGGAGATAAGCAATAAAGAACACCTAACATGTAAGTAATGCGATTCCAATTTTAGAGTGGGATGTTTATCTTCTTGTATAAGTGGGGTTGCCATACGTCCGGAATTTTCCGGATATGTCCGGTAATATAGGTCTTTGTGCGGAATGCGGAAGGATTCTAAACCGTCCGGAATTTCTACAATTTAATTAAAGAGTGAAATAAAAAATGAAAATCCAATATATTTATTTCAATTTAAGGTAACAATCAACATTATATTATGTGTTTATACATTTTAATAATTTTACTGATATTTAGAGCTTCCAGAAATCTCCCCTTCTCCACGTGCTCCGCGCAGGAGCGACAAAATTCTAGAATTCACTTCGTTCATATACAGCATATTATCATTAACTTAACATAAAATTTGACCGCCTCGTTGGTCCAGTTGCTAGTGTACACGCCTAACAACCGCGACGCTCGGGTTCGATTCCCGACGTGGGCAGGCATTTGTGTGATGAATGTTTAGATGTCTGCGTTTCCGGGTCTGGGTGTTTATTAAATATATTCTGGTATCTATTTAAGTATTTATATGTATTAGTATCGTTGACTAACACCCATAAAACAAGCATAATATAATTTACTTACTTTGGGGTTAGATTCAATTTGTGTGACTTGTCCAGGAATATTTATTTATTAATATTATATTTACAATCATATTTATTATATATTAACATTATATTTATCAGAAATATTCATCAAATGTGCGGACTTTACTCCGGAATTTCGATTTTTAAATTGGCAACCCTATGTATAAGTGTTTAAGCTACTATACCAAATACTCAAACAGAAAGCTTTCAATAACACTAATGTGTTGTTATGACGCCAGAAATTTGTAAAGCGGAAAATTCCTGTCCTTCACAAAACTCTGACCAAATTAGAAAGGTATAACAGAGTACAGACTGATACACTTGTGCTAGCAGTTAGCACTTTGTTGGGCAAGGCAAATATAATACACTACTCAATGGAGCTTGAGAAAAGCTTGTTTTAGAAGTCTGTAGTTTATATGGAAGAAGAAGAAAGTTCCCCCTGATCCCTTGTTCCGCCCTGGGCGGAACTCATCCACGATATCCTCTTCCGAAACTAACCAAGATCCCACCCTAAGCCGAGGTCCGGTCTCACAAGAGACACCCTTAGGGAAGGGGGTCCCAGGCCCCACCCAAAATTCAATCTATGGCTGAGGACTCTGCTCGCCCACTAGCCCGGTAACGTTGTAAAAGTCTGTAGACGTACACAACATTAGTCATTCCAAAAAAAAAAAACCCTGATCCCCAGATCGGGCAACAAAAAAAATAAAAAATGTGTCTTCAATTTTCTTAAAAAATAACGTTGCCCGGGATTGGATATGTGCCCGGTTGGCGGTAGGCTTGCCACTTATAACATTGTAAGACTTAGTGTCTTCGAGTAGTCGTGGGTTCCCTGGTCATGCCTCGGTCTACCTATTATATGGGCATGAAAAAACGTTTTTCATGGACATAGTTGCATTTTGGCAACATCATTAGTGACATCTTAAAAAAGCAGGTCGTTAGTAACCTTGCACGTTTGATCAAATTTATCAATTGAAAAAGAAAAGTAATAAGTGACTTTTGGTGCTTCATCTTTATTTTTGGCACATTATTTTACAACTTTCTAACAATTCCATTCGTTCGCTAAATTTTCATGACGTACTTATCGGCGTACAACAACAAAACGTCGTCGACAAAACGTGACGTACCTCCTGCATTACGTGACGTACCTATTACAACGACTTCACGTTTTATCTAGGAAGAATCTTCCTTGTTTTTTGAGTTTTACATTTCAATGCGGGCCAAAACCCTACGTCAATTTCCAAATCGCAACGTAAGTTTCAAGACGACAGCGTTAATCACTAACCACGCCTTCCACAAGGTGGACTTGGTGAAATCTTTGTTTGAAACAAAACAAAATTTGGATTAAATCTGCGTTCCAAACAGATGCAAACCAATGTTTTAATTCGTGTGGAATCCCTATCAGAGGTATAATCTGTGACAGAACCCCGCAGAATACAGAATTAGCTCGTTCACCTCTTCTTTTTTTAAAACATGATATATGTACCTAAGGTAACTACAGCTATTAACGACCTATCGAATCACGTATAACTTATGGATTGCATGTGTGGTTTGTCACTACACAGTATAAAACAAAGTCGCTTCCTCTGTCCCTATGTCCCTTTGTATGCTTAAATCTTTAAAACTACATGAAATAGAAAAATGAAATGCAGTGTTTCCCAATTTTGTTCTGTCATGGCCCGTTATACTTAAAACAGCCCCTTCCTGATGACTTGATACTTTTAAAAATAAACTGGATCCATTATGTAAAATAATACACATTTATTAAGAGTAAAAAGGTTTCATAAATACCTCAGTAGGTACTTAGTTATTTAGTCACTAAATTTTAGTGCGAAAGAAAAATAAAATTTCAATGTCATCTGCTATATGTATATGTGTATATATACATCAACGCTTCATCATTCAATATCATTTCAGGATAAGATTATGAGCTAGAGTTTCTTGTGTAAAATAGAGTCCATTGTTTTTTGGTAACGATTTAAATTTTGATTAACGATGCAGTAACTTATTTTTTTTTTGTAAAGTGCTATGTACCAGACAAATATGACATTTGTTATATTTCGCAAGCATTTCTTTGCCATAATGATTTACTAGCAGAAATCATGACTAGCTATTTTTTATACACATTTTTCTTATTTGTTAACATTTCGTATTTTACTAGTCATTAGAATTTTGAGATCCAGTTCAGATACCCTACAATGATAATAAATCTATGTAAATCTGATTGTTGATACAACACGTGCCTCAAATACATACCTACATATACTTACATTATGAAATCCACGTGCTACTAAAGGCAGAAGATTTTGAATGTTTTTCATTGTCATCAGTAAGAACTTTTAAACAACTTCGAAAAAGGAGAAATTATATGTTCGACACCTAGTCATTTTTTAAAATATGTTTATCAATCGCTCCGTCATTTATGTATCTTCACGCGAATATCCCCGAAGAGGTAGGCAGAGGCACACCCGGGGCACCCAACGACTAGCCGAAGACAATAAGTCCCACAATGTGATAGGTGGCAAGTCTCCCGCCAACCGGGCGCATATCCAATCCCGGGCTACGTTTTTTCTACTATTACAAACTTGAGAAAAATATACATTTTCTAAATTTTTTTGTTGCCCAACCCGGGATTGAATTCGGGATTTCAAGTAGTCAAGTAGTTTTGTGTACTGACTATATATATTTTTTAATTTGAAAGAGCGTAATGTACCCGGGGAGACCAAGGCTGACAAAGAGTCTCCGAAACCGGCGTGTTTGTATGAAAAGGGTAATGAATGTGAAGGAAGCAAGACAGGTTTGTCAGGATCGTGAGGTCTGGCACTCGATACTCTCTGCCTACCCCGTAAGGGACTTGGCGTGAAGATATGTATGTATGTGTAATTCCAATGTTGTCCCACTGCTGATAATTCTGGATCTGATAATGGACTCCAAGGGACAACGTGGAAAATACCCAATTTTTTGGTGTACTTAATCGGAAACCAGAATTTGTTTAGGCGAGGTTCAAGGTTGTTAAAAGAGGTTTGCCAAATCTAATGCTGAAATATTATGCCACTAGTGTGCACGACGACCACAGACTACACCAACCATAGCGATTCGAATCAAAAGATGGCACGCGTCGGTACCTTAGAAAACAGTTTAACCGAAGTAAATGTTCATGTCTTTTAGTTTTCTTAAGAAGTAAATAACTTGTTTTGGTAAATAATTATGTGCTTATGTTCTTTATCTTGTATAACTGTCAATCCACGTATATGAATAGGTTTTGCGGTTTTTTATGACATTTTTATGTATGTTTTTGTAATCAAATTTTATGTGAAATTTTTTGTCTGGAATAGGATAAATTATTTTTATTTATATGTAAAATGATTATTTAAGCAAATGTAGAATGATTTATAGTAGAATGAACAGGGTAAGTAAGGTAAATAGTCAGGAAATAGGCTAAGTTTATGTGTAACAATAAAACATGGAATATTATGAGTTTTACTTACCCGATTAAAACGAAACTTAGAAATGTTATTGCCGAAGTTACGAATGTATTGTGCATGCGACCGCGCCCGTAGCGTAAACAGTTTCGGGAGGGCCGCCCACTCCCGTTTTATACTGACCTGAGGGGGACGGGGGCGTTTAAAAACCGGGATCGTTAAAATGTGCCGCCATGGGCGGAACACAGCCACGATGTCCTCTGCCGAATCTAACCAAGATCCCACCCTAAGCCGAGGTACGGTCTCACAGGAGGCACCCTTAGGGAGGGGGGTCACAGGCCCCACCCAAATTTCAATCTCTGGCTGAGCACTCTGCTCGCCACGTAGCCCGGTGACGTTGTAAAAGTCTTTAGACGTACACAACAGTAGTCATTTCGAAAAAAAAAAAAAAATGTGCCGCCATTTGAAAAAGGAAACCGGTCGGATGCACAACATAGTCTTAAAGGATGAATTTTGACCTAGGATGAGGTTTGCCCTATGTGAGTATAACGAGAATGGTACGTTTTCATGATAATTTTGAATAAAGTGTGGTTCCGGGGGTGAAATTATGGTTCCAGAGTATAAATACGGAAGCCAAAATTCGGGATACCATTCGCGGTCGGACGTCCAGAGAAGTAATTGGGAAGACTTGGAAGATAGTCAAAAGATTAATCCCGGAGAACCTCCTCTTCCTCACTCTCGCCATTGTGAACGTGTACAATGTGTTTTATTCCTGAAATCTCTCAGCACGGTATATTTTCGTCGACCCTAGGAAATCTATCCGCCTCAACTAGCATAGGTTTACCAGGCACTGCTCCAAACTGACAATCATTGATATCATGGTAGAAAATGCAGGTATGGCGGTGGTATTAATACGATTTTTTTTGCAGGATTTTGCCGATTCTAAGAACGATATTTCAGTTGGTATGATAACAAGTAGAAAACGTTACATATTTATATTTTGAACTAGTCTGTCTAAAAACTAGTTTAAAACTTATTAAAATTCTTTTATTCGTACATCGTAATAAATAAGCGTATTTACTCATGTTCCGTATTTTTAATAAACGTGTACTAAAGTGGGAATAAAATTAAGTTGATTGTACAGCTTGTATCACGTTGTAATATAGACGATATCCGATTGAACCTTGGAGTACTTAACTCCTTGTTTATTTAGAGTGGTTAGGTTTTACAGGTAAAAACCTGGTCGATACTGTTCATATCTTTTTAAGTAACAAGCTACATAAGAACAATTACACTTATGTGTTGACAGAAACTAGTTGTCTTACATGCGGCGTCTATTGGGTAGTCTTGGGTAGTTCGCGAACGACCTAGGTGGGAAGAGCGCTCCTTTAGGTGAACTATGCGAACTAGTTCATTGAAAATCCCGCACTTAGTTCTTTTTATACTTCTGTTAGCATCCACTTTACTAAACAGTGGCGCTTTGTGAATTGTTCTTTTATTTTATCATTATCATTTGTTTAACAGATCTTATGTGTCATTAATAGAAGTAAGAACTTTTATTGCAAAAATTTTCACTTTCTAAGTATTTTCATGTGATTACGTATTTTAATAGGAAATTGTTGGCTAATTATTAACATAAATCATTTTATCTTCTCATTTTTATTTAAGAAAAAGATTTTATGTGCCATAAAAAAATGCTAATTTTAATTGTACTTTTCTAGTATTATAATATGATTATCTATTGTACTAGGAAAGACTAGTCGTTGACTAATTATTAATATAAATCATTTGATTTTTTCGTTTTCATTTTGATAAAAGATTTTATGTGCCATAACAAAAAAGTCAACTTTAATTATAAAAATTCATACTTTTTAAGTATTCTAATATAATTACACACATATTATACTAGGAACCAGCCTAGCTGGTGACTAATCATTAATATAAATTATTTTATTTTTCATTATTTAAATAAAAAATCTCATATTACATAAATGGACGTGTAAAATTTTCAGGTAATACTT
>NJDD01000266.1:219989-286356 GCA_002245505.1 Calephelis nemesis
TCACTTGGTTCTCACTGACAAAACATCAACCGAATGAACTTGACAGTAATAAACTACGGCGTTGGCGTATTCGACTCACTTAAACGCACGTTTCCACGTAAAACTGCCAAAACACTCGCAAAATAGACGAAATACGTCATTAACGCCGTCACGTCTCACCGAGTTTTGCGTTTTTGGCCAAAACACTAGCAATAAAGTTTGCTATAGTGACCACTAGAGGCGCTGTTCAAAACCCTATACAAATTTGAGTTAAAAACGTAAACGCGATGGTAAGTGAAAACTACATGTGGCCAATACACTCGGGGCTCAGATTTCAAAAATTCTTTCACCTTTAGAATGCTACATTATCCCTGAGTGGCATAGGCTTTGTTCATCAAAATCGGTTCAGTAAGAAGCCAAGTTACGCAGGCGAAGCTGCGTTAAACTGCTAGTATATTACAATTGGAGGACAGACAAACATGACATAGTATAAATCAAATCGGAGAAAGGCTTTTTTTCTTTTTGCCCAACAAAGTGAGCACAGGTCTGCTTATTATTAAAAATGACTCAAAAAGCACATATCAGAGATCGGATATATTTATGTGGAACAAGCCACCCCTCTTATTAAAATAAAACAATCGTCAGAATCCATTCATACTTGGTCGAAGCGTAAGATACAAAAAAAACTTCAGTCAACTTTAGAACCTCCATTTTTTATGTCGGAATAATTTTAGAACTTGGCGTCACATATACACTCAATATAATATTATATTGACCCGATATGATTCAACAGATATAAGTTTTTATTAATATTTAATTAGGTACGGTATTCGAAATGAAATTTGCTCTACACAAATTTATTTTTAATTTACATTATAAAGTAGATATTGAAATGTATAATTGAAGAAAGTTATAGTAATGTTATTATCTTGTAGGTATTCAGATGTTAAGTGTAAACAATTCAAAATTATTTTATTTCACGTTAACCTACAAGAGGCACTTGTCACGCGTCTATATAATGCTAAATCTACCACCGGATCGGAACGCGGCCTAAAACTGAGAAGTTCTGGCAAGAACCTCAGCGGGCTTGTCTTTTATTTCTCATATTAAAATATGTTTACAATAATTAATGTAATGATACATCATATTCAGAAGAGATTGGCATTAGGAGCGATTAATCCCAAGCAGTCTTATCAGCTAAATATTCAGCAATGGTATAATAACCCCTTTCATTTAACACATTTCTTAAATTTATTAATTGGAAGTTCTTTCATATAATTGGAAGTTCGTTTTCTGTTCTAGAAGGAAGTATCGGATTTTTTGTTTGAAATGATAGCGAGCAAGTACATAACTTTCCTGTTAAAATACTACCAAGTCCTCTACGCCATATATTTAAAAGTCACATCACTATCCTATAGACGGTAGGCCTAACGTTCATATAAAATGGCTAAAATACCATCCGTCACAAAATAAATGACAGTATGGACGTACAGAAGCAGCAGTCATGTAAAGAACGCAAGCAAACTTGAATCTTGAAACCTGTAACAAAGGCTCAAATTCAAAGAGCGAATAGACCCAACTTTCTTAAAAACTTATCTCTTATTGAATCTTCATAACGACATTTGCAAGTCTCACTTGACGCTGAACGTAATTTAAAAAATAATCCCGACGTGATGTTATTATATGTTATAGACGTTCCACACGGATTAAAACATTGGTTTACATCCGTGTGTAACGTAGAGTTAATCCAAATTGTAATTGGTTTTAAAGTTTCCACCAAGGTCACCTTTGTGAAAGAAGTGAGCGGGTGGGATTACAACCATCTGGATGAAGACACTCGAAGAGCACCGTTAAAGTATCTAAACTCTAGAGTAAAACGTTCCGCATGTTTCACCTAATTACAAAAGTGCCAAACACAAAATGGCGGCAGAAAAAGAAAAGTGCCAAACACAAAATGGCGTCAGAAATAGGTATCCGTATCCGGGCAAATAAATAAAACACTGTTAAGTAAATATAGGTTTCGAAGTGTCATCGTAAAATTTATGGCGAATGGCCTAGGATATGCAAATAGGTAATATTTGAAGTAATAAAAGTGTTATCGGTGAGTTTATCGCCGCGCAACGGAGCGCATTTTGCACGCTTCTAATGAATGCCTCATGAAACAGGCAATTTATCACATTCCACCTTATCAGGAACCTGATAACTTAGAAGAAACTTATTTAAACAATAGCGTACTTTTGTTTTAATATAACTTAAGGAATCAGGTCAAGAATTATATTATCTACATGTTGCGCAGATTTTCAACCGACTTTCAAAAGGGTGGAGGTTATAGTATGTTCTATTCATATATTTATTTTAAACCGACTTCCGAAAAGGAGGTTATATGTTCGACTCCACTTTATTTTTAATGTATGCTAAGAGTTTTCTCCTTCATGTTGGAACTGACTATAAAAACTCTTTTTTTCATTTGAAAGAGCGTAATTCCGAGAGCCTTTAGGTTTACACAGTCTAAAGTATTTGGTCCCATTGCCACCATGTCTGGATCTAATGAAAGAATTCCAGATGACTTATAAAAATGGAAGTGGATTTTTTTGCTTTAATTATTATGTTGTAAGAATAACATCAAAAACTTGAACAAGAGAGCGGTTTCCCGAAAGAGACAAAAGTCGCCTATGGGACTTCCTTGATAGTAGAAAACCATCGCCAATTTAGATAGTGGGTCATCATCTTGACTGTATATTAGCCCGTGTGTACAAATCTACCGGCTATTCTACCATGCAGTAATGAACGATACAATAAAGAGCATAGCACCCCAGACGAGCTGCTGGTCTTTACTCAACAACCTGTTATTATTTTTTTAAAATAAACCCTTTGGATTGATATAAGAAACTTATACCTATTTTTAAAAATGTAACTAAATGACACTTACTCTCTCACGAACTTTCTTATCAGAAGGAGACCGTACGAGAATACAACGGCCTCCTATTTGTTTGTTGATCTCGCATATAAAAAAATCTCATTAGAGGGGTAGAGGGGGGTTAAAAATTGAAAAGTATCCCCTTACTTATTTATAATACTCCGTCACAGTTACTTGTTCGCATCGGTACCAATGCTTGACCTATTCCTGTGACCGTAGCATAAGTGCTCACCATTATCAGGTTTCACTGGAAGTAATGTGTCTGTAGACTTATGCACGTGGCCTTGGTCCTCGTCATGAGATCCATCAGTAACATCTATTGTGTCTTCAAGCCAATGCGACAAAAAATCGTCTGTTTGTTCTATATTTTATTAACCTTCCCCTTTTTAACAAATCTGAATATGAGGAAGCTGTCATTCGACTCCACTTATGTTTTTTTTCTCAGTTTGTTAAAAAACATTTTTAAATTTGATAACTAAACGATTAGATAAAAGTTCGCCGTGACAGCTAGTAATCTATAATTTTTTCAAAACCTTGACTTCATCGTCGATTCATCGAAACTTAGTTTTGAAATTGGAGTCAGTTTTTTGCAGTTTTATTGCACTTAAGCTATAATAAAATACTTTCTAGATGGTTGGAAACCAGCCACACACAAAGGTCACCTTGGAAGAAAATTTATTTCTATCATCCGACTAACACCAAACAGCTTTCAAATGACATGTTTTATATTTGCTATCTCCAGTGACCAACAGAAATACAATGGAGATAGTAAATACATAACACGTCATTTGATAACTATTAACTATTTAATTTACATTTTACCCAGTGATCATCAGTAAAAAGATATGTAATCGGCTCCTAGTCCAGTTCCAATCAGTTCGTTACCAGTGCTTACAACCGCCTAGAATCCCTATTATAACATAAAAAGTTCCTGGCTTATGTCATTTCACAGCCATGTTTAAAGAAAGATTCCTAAGAAGCCACATATTTTTCCTCCATTTGTTTTCCAAATTCCATAACCCAAAAATTAGGTAAGCGTTCAGTTTCACTCGAGAACGTGCGTTTTGTTTCGTAATGTTTAAACTCTCATTACCAATTCGAAAACTATACATTTCAAAGGAGATTTTTCGTTGGCGGCACTTTGTATCTCCTTTGACCATGAATAAATCTATGAAAACAAATAGTATTCTACTACTAGTCTTCCAAAAGCTTTTAATTATCCTTTTGTTTCAAATTTCAGCTCCCGTTTTGTTGAGAAATATTCAAATATGTTAATATATGCAGAGAAATAATAGGTGGAGCATATTTTCTTGCCAAGATTTGAGTATGCCATACATATCGATGTATGAAAAGGAAAACTGGCTAAGTGACAAATATATCGAAATAGATTTGTATATTCATTATGTACAGGTATTCCGTTGGATTGATACCTATATATTATACTAACCTTACCTAATTCTGCCATTATAATTACAGTGCTTGCCATTGTCTCATTCCATGCTGAAAGTTAGAGATCAAGAGCAAAATAGATTTTAGTGTGTTACTTATTACTTTAAAAAACTTAATCTCGTCGCAGTGTTTTATTTTAACAGTGTTTGGACAAAGTTGTACGGTGCTTTGAAGCAGCTTTCCTAGTTAATATCATCATGACGTCAGTGCTCACCATTTTGTTTCATGCTAAAATAATTGCCGTAAGACTTGCATATGTGTGCCGTAAGATAGATACACAAGTAATATTTAAGGTATATCAATAGGCAACGGCTGTAATAATTAGAGAGCGGCCTGCTTGTTCTCTGTCTTCAACAATTTTTCATCGACATTTGGTCTATACAAGTATAAAGTTTCGGTATTTTTGTCACTTACCCAGTTTTGCCTTTCAGCCATCAATATACTTGGAGGCGTAATTTGGTAGACACCGAAACTAATTTATTTAACAAAAGACCGACCGACCGATAGGGCACTTTTTATAGATGTACAAACATTCCGACAGTAGCTCTACGTATGTAATTATAGGGTTAATTTATTTTAGTTATCTAATCTCAGTATTAGGTTACGAATAGAAAACATTATTGAATACTGCGATTTCATCAAATGATAATAATTATTTAGACATGTTTCGTATGCGAAAAGTGATAAGGAAAAGCTATTTGTAATGTTATGATGGAGTTCTTATTTTATTGTATTGATTGGTAATAATGTTTTGTTGGTACCTTGCTTTCTGCGAATTTCGTTTCACCCGTTTTTTTTTTGTTTGCACTGATGTAGCTACATTATTTTTTCCTAGTTTCTTCGTAGTCGGACGGGATGAAAGCATCCTTTGTCCTTCTCCTAGTTGTAAGCTACGTCGACATCAATTTTAAACGAAATCAGTTATGCCGTTCTTAAGTTATAAATCGTGTAAATTACACGAATTTCTTTAGTGTATAATGTATAGTTAAGTGCCTAATTTTGCTATTTTTACTTTTAAGTTATATTTTTTTTATTGCATTTTGTCAAGTGTAGTCAATTTGCAAATGTACTCTAGTCTTTTGTTATAATATTGTTCAATATTATTACATTTCTTATTTTGACGGCTTATAAGTATCGGAGTGTATATTTATTGACAATTATTATCAAATTGTTTAAGGTAATTTTGTCAACGTTGGGATGCAACAACCCCATCACTTGCTGACAGTAATTTAGGTGACTGGATTATTCCATTAAAAGCATTTAAATTTCTACCGAGTAGCTTACCAATGCTGTGCAGCAGCTCTCCCTTATTAGTACCCCCTTAACTAATTCAGACGCCATACCGTTAATGCTCGCCATTGTCTTCCGTGCCAGAGGATAGGGCAACCATAGACTCATGCATGTGATCTGAGGTCTGGAGGTATGGTGTTCTAAGGCAACACTCCCTTACGATTAAAAAAATTGTCTGTATGTTATCTTATACCCCATGGTTATTTTATTTTGCCTGTATATCTAAAAATTTAAAAATCCTGCTAACATTATAAATGGGAAAGTTTATGAGTATGTATGAATGGATGTTGTTACTCTTTCACGCTCGAATGGCTGAACGGATTTCTCTAAAATTTGAAACACAGATAGATTGTGATCTGAATTAATATATAGGCTACTTTTAATCCCGATCGCATAACAGGTTCATGTAAAAACGCGGATGAAGCCGCAAGCAACAGCTAGTATTAACAAAAAATCGTCCGTTTATCCGAAAGAAAACTTTTTCCTACAGTAATTGTCTTTTTCATTTTTTGTTTCAGTAAACACATCTTATTTGTTATATACATCTAAAAGGACCGGAAATTAGAAATTCCTAGACGAGCCTTCGTCCAACATTGTTGCACACAAAAAATACTCAAGTTTTAAAAAAGGAATGTCACTAATGTACAATCTAAGCGACATTTATCGGAATGATATTTAGAACTATGGCATTCAAGTATTAAATATTAAGAAAACCCTCATGCTTATAATCATAGTCTAGTATACAGAGTACATGTTGTAAAAAAAACATTGTTGCAAAAAGTAATAAAATCGTGGTCATAGTACAAGCAACAAAAAAAGTTAGACTTGTTTAGCATTTTTGCGTATGCGTTTATGTGTATAAGTATTCTATTTTTTATTCTCTTTTTTTATATTGTATATAACACTGGCCACAGTTATGGAATGTGGTTGTAAAGAAAGAGGCCTACATTTGAATGAGATGAAAACCAAACTCATGGTGTTTCTTTATAGATAATAGATAGTTAGAGTCTCTTTATAGATAAATGTTTTCGAAATAGGAGACGGACCGCATTCGTAATAGTGATATCCGGAGAAGAGTATGATAGAAATATAGTGTTGGTGTTAAAATATGAAAGGGTCTCCGTTGGTACGGTCATGTGGAAAGAATGATAGACAAAAGATTAACAAAACAGATATACAATTCGAATATGGATGTATGTAAGAATCCGGGACACCAAGTCAGAGATGAGATAAAGTTGAGATTTGGTGGAGGAAGCCAGGCAAATCTGTCAGTATCTTAAGATTAAACAATCGATATTCTCTGCCTAGTTCTTAACTGACTTGGCATGAAGATATATGTATGTAAGAAATAGTACTATTAGATCGTATTATAATTTAAAAAATTGTGGCATGTGTATAAATATAGCATTTCATAAAAACTAAATGTGGCATTTTTAATGCTACATTTAGATTTTAGGACGTGGCGTCTCAAAAACTACATTTAGAAAAAAATAAACGCAGTTAAAATCTATTTAACGAAAGAGAAAAACATTAGCCATGAAGGCACCAAAACCATTGTAGGCCTCTGTAATATATCAAAAACCAAATAACAACCATATGTATTCATTGATAAAAATAATAAAGTTTCAATTTTTTTTACAAATGAAGACTTTTTGTTTTAAAAAAAGGCCAGTCATCGATACTCAATTTATAAAAAATTGGCTCATAAAACAGTCGAGTCATTGTCCTAAATATATTCTGTGAGAAACGATTATAGTTGGAAATATGCTTAAACTCCAGAAAAAATGCGTAGGAAATGAGACAGGAACGGTGAATGAGGGTCGGTAACGAGACTCTCCGGTCCACTGCCCAAAGTGCTTCCGGTCACCGCAGGCTCCAGACCCCACACAGTACACCTGTTGATGGATTTCCATTACAACTATTTTTCTCATTAAATTGTATTTTCTTTGTATTTCCTGTCAGCTGTTATTAGATATTTCACCATCGTTTCAGCATTCTTAGTTAAATGCTCGTAAAAGGCATGCATAGGCTTAGTCACTGACACACTGATATCTGACTAGGTAGTAGAGTTTCGCAGCGACTCACCTGGATTGGTACCACTGCCTCACCTATTTCTGCCGCTTTAACGTCAGTGCTTGTCATTGACCTGTTCTCGTTCGGAGGATGCGGTAGCCCGTAAATTTATTTTCAGTCGAGCCCTAGCCCTAACATCCTGGCCTCAGGTTGGTAACGCACCATTACTGGATGTTTCTAGTGGGCGTGAATTCCTTACCGTTAGGAAACCGTCTGCTTTTTTGCCTTCAAGTACTAACATAAAAAAATGTTTTAACCGACTTTTGAAAAGTGGAAGCGATATAAATTCACTACTTTATTTTTACGATTATTACATAACGGATTTCGCCATTAAAACCGATTTTAAATTATTTTTTTTTTGAAAAGTGTGAACTTCGGAGTTGGTCCTATTTCGAGACCAAGTCCCTATCTGATGATATTATTCCAGGGAAATCGAGTAAAATACTCAATTTTTATGTACCTACATGAATATTTAGAGAAAAAGAGTCTGTTTTTTTATTTACGGCGCTTAAATTTTTATCACTGCGTAGTTAAAACAAGTCACTTCGTCTGAAAAGAAAAGAAAAAGAAAAAAATATTTATTTGCGGAATATGAGTGTTACAAAGATGTTACAAAATTATTTAAGCGTTTCAACATATTCTACCAACTTGTGGTGTGCAAATATTTTAATAGGTTTTAATCAGATTACTAATTTTAATTAACTAGTTACCATCTACAACACACTGTATTTTGTATTTATTACATGATTATTTATTAATACAAACAATTTTATCTCTATCTACCGTAAACTACCATCTGTCTGTCTGTCCATATAGGTATGCTTAAATCTTTAATAACTCAAGTGGTTTTCGCGAAATGTGTAATAATTACGTCTCTTGTGTTTAACCGTTTACGTGATAACTCCTTAAACACAAGCAGTTTTAGTATGTTTTTTTTTTCTTCAAGATAATATTAAAAAACGCCATAATAATATTAGTAAGTCTCTAGTATTTTCGACTAGTTGTAGGTGCCCTGGCTCTATCTCTGCTTACCTCTTTGGGGATACGGCCGAGAAGATTCTTTATATTAAAATATCTTCAGGCAGGTATAAAAACGTTTTTTATCTAATCGAGAGTATTTAGAGCACAACAGCGTGTGTTGCTAGTGTCGGTTCCAAAAAATCACCTTCAGCCGTGAAGATTTTACGTAGACACAATCACAGACAAAAATAATATTTTTTAACCACACTTCACTTTTAAACCCGCTCCGTGAGTTCTTATGCTTAGAGCTTTTCTTTTTATTCAATCATTAAAGCGCAAACCGTGCGACTCTAGGAGAAAAGGAAAAACTTGGTGTTTATTCGCTAATCAATTATCTACATTACAGGTAATATTTGAATCTTGCTCATTTTAATACCTCAAAAACTTTTAGCTTTGTTTGCGACATCGTTTGCTTGATATTTAAACATTTACCGCCTTACCAATGAAGTTATAGACTACTACTGGAGGTTACACTCCTTAGAAAGAACTGATATCATCTCCAAATATTGCTGACTCTCTCTAATGTAATCCCGAAAAAATGGTCTGGGACCGTTACCCACGCGGGCAACGCCGCATGCAACATGCATATAATAATAAAAATATTCTACCACAACGTAGTGCGCAAACACTTCATTGCTTCATTGATTTAAACAAAACCAATGCATTCTCAAAAATAAAACATTTTGTGTTCATTACCATCTGTATAAATCCCAATTAATTTTTCAAAAATGTCTTCGATACACAGACCTTTTACAATTTCAATATGTACCCGTTGCATCCTATGAACAGACGAGAAAAAAATTAACTTAAAAAATAACACTGTCGGTCTATTAGTTGTACGGCATGTCATCGAGGGTTCATTAAAACATGATGACTATACACAAATACTATAGTGGACTTCATTGATAGGCAACGTGGGCTCACTATAAAAACACCATAGATATGATCAAGCAATTATAACCTTTATATCAAAGTATTAAAGCCTGACCTCGGAAGTTTTGTGGTGTTCATTTTGGATTCGGATCTCTTACAATAGCATTTTGTTCGGTGGAATCCATTGATAAGTTTGACGCTACCAGTGTTACCACTCTCACGAGCGTTGAGAAAGTCTTCAAGAAAATCAAATTCCTAAAGAAAACGAGAGTTAATTTAAAATGACAAAGTGTGGTCGACGGGTTGTACACAATAGCAAGAGGTTTTTATTGGAATTCCTTAATTCCTTGAAGAATCCTTTGACACATATTAAATTAGGGGAAGGAAATAGGTTTGTATCTGAAAAAAACTATCATTGTCACACTTGATTAAATATTCCTGTAACTATGTCAGTGATCACGATTGTCGTGGTTTATGTGGATGTGGTAACCTTGAACAAGTTTTATTTATGTCAGCGATCAGCGAATAAGTACATAGGTATTCTGATGATGAGAGAAGACTGTGGTCTGCAGACACCATAGATGTTACAGGTGCGTTGCTGGCCTGGGGCCAGGATTTAAGTTCAATTGAGCAAGTCTACCGACTATCCTACTCTCCGGATCGTTACATGATACTATCTTTGTGGCAGCAGGAATAGGTAAAGCGATGGATCGTTACCTGGAAAGTAGCTGCATAACAGTGGTCTTGAAATGACCTATTGTGTTTGCAGATCTGCCTAGCTTCATCCGCATTCACTACTCTTTTCACACAAATACGGAGATATCGGAGACTCTTGACCCTCGGATAGTACCTGAATGATTTGATTGTGGAATGTCAACCTAGGTCTCCTCAAATATCTACAGAATACAATGAACCGCTACACCACAGGCATGATAAGTATTTAAAAAAATTCTTGTATCAGATGGTCTCCCTCTTTTTAGAAAAATTAAAAAGTTGTTGCAAAGATATTTAAGAATACAACATATTCCACCACATTGTGGTGTGCAAATATTTAATTAAATTTAAAGCAATTAAATGTTTATACAGACTGACTGGTGAGATACCTTCAATACTTATGGAGAGTACTCGGTGCTCGATTCTCGTTAACTTGATATAAAAAAATAGAAGCTTAATTTTTTATCGAAATATCTCTAAAAATAAGTGAAATTTGGATATTATACTCCGTCACGTGCGGCGCGGCACACAACACGCCGCCGCCACCCCCGCCCTCCATCCCGCTACCGCGGTGTCCGCACGGTGTCCAATTATTCCGCAGTTAAATACTGGACTCTCGGTGTACTGTGTACGAAGTTTACTAAGAAGTTATTTAATATTTCGTTTTTATGCTATTTTATTTCATGATATATGTTCGCATACTATCACGTCCTCAAATATTGAAGGTGTCTATCCAGTCATCCTGTATATATTTTAACATTTACATCACAGCATTTATTTATATTTTTAATTGATATTTTATTTCATTATATGTTTAATAATCACAAATTTTGGGTTTTTTATCATTATCTAATGACCTTTTTATACTATCAGGAAAGAAATATTACATTTAAAATAAATTAAAACGAATTTTAAAACAGATAAATTAATTAAAATCAAAATCAAATAACATATCTAGTGAAAATCAATCAAAACTATAGAACTTTATTAATTCAACTAAATATTTGTATAACTTGAAACTTCTCTAGTTAGTTGGAATATCTATAACGATGATATTTGCCATCCAAGTATTTAATATCAAACGTTGTTTAATGACTTGTACGCAAAGTTTATGTAAATAAATATCATCACGCCCGTATCTCGACGATAGGCAGATGTATAACCAAGGTAGCAACTACAGATCAAATACTAGATCAAAGAGTATATAAATATGACGTGATAAGAGGCGGGACTTCCATAGATACATAGCAAACTCGAATTTTGTATGAAGTTTAGGTTATAGTGATACATGTCACTTGACAATATTGTGAAAAGGTATAACCCGTATAATTTGAAAGTACGTCTAAAGGCATTCAGATATAAGGCAACTAGTGTCATATGATTTAGGCGAATAAAAACATAGCAAACTTATTTTTTTTACTTTTTATATGAAAGTTGCGCCAAACTAACAAGGTCGGTGGCAAACCTATCGCCATACTTATACAATCCCTGGCAACTCTATTTTTTTTTATGATATTGGAAGACAAACAATCAGACGGATTTCCTGATGGTAAGAAATTCACGCCGCCTAAAGACACCAAAGGTTGTATAATGGTGCGTTACCAACCTGAGGCCGGGATGTTAGGCCTCGAGCAAAAGTAAGTTTACCGGTTTTTATTAGTAAATTTCTTCAAAAGACTTATGTGTGTGTCTATATTAGCTTGCGTAGACATATGTAAAAAAACAAAAACATTTCTGTGAGCTTTATGTTTACAATTATTAATAACTTGAATATATAAGTATACAGCCTAGCTTAGCTATAAAACCTGGAATAAAACAATGGCGAGCAATAAGTAAAAGGACGAGCCATTGCAGGTTTCTCCTGAGCTGGGGTTGCAGATGGTGGGAAATCCTGAGACATAAATTGTTGTTTTACTATTAGCAATTAAGGTAATTATTTATAACCTTTCGCCGAACACGCGTATGACATCCATTTCCATACTATCCATACGTCTGTCTGCTTGTTACGCTATTATAGCTGAACTGCTGAACCGATTTCTATCTAATTTGATACACTTATATTTGAAGACCCCGGTAGAAACCCGGTAGAAAAAAAAAACGAAAGGACTTTACATTGGAGATAAAATCTGTTCTACGCTGGCGATATCGCTTGTAAAGGTTCTAAAAGAATGTATGCACATGAGAGATACCTCAGCCAAAACAGGGTTATCATTCTAGTATTCTTTGAGAAATTTTTATTACAGACCGAAACTAAATTAAGAAATTATAACAAAATCAGTCAAGCATAAAACGTGTATAATTATGGTTAGGAATAAGTTAGAAACTAGAAAGCTAGACCCGACTGGACCGTGAGAACCTCTCCATCCATCAGACATCACACGAAAAAAACTGTCAACTGTATAAATACAGTTACAAATTACTGTGCCGTAAAAATTACCAATTTAATGCAAAATTTAATGGTTCACAGGCACTCTGTGGGCCGATTCTGTTTGGACAGAATTAATTAACCAATTTAACTGGTTTTATTTCCAGTTTAATTTAACTTTAGTAGTGTTCTATAGAGACATATCTTCACGCCTATATAACTACACAGGGAGGCAGAGGTGAACCACGATTAGACGAAGGTACTTTCCATCAATGAGACAAATCTATCGCTAATCAGACGCATAAATCCAGGACACGTTGAACTGTTTTTTTTTAGAAAATTGAAAAATACGTTTGGAGTTGCCTGACCTGGGTATCGAACTTTAGACCTCATGTCAACGCCAACGCCGGACCACTAGGCCTTAGAAGCGATTAATTCCATATTCGGTTTAAAGAAATTTATTTCTCAAAAGAACATACATTTGTTCACTTATTGAGAGAAGTTTCTTAAACTATAAATATATATCTTATTCAATGTAAAAGTTGAGATGGTGCCTATCGGTGTTATATAAATGTAAAGTAGTTGCGCATTACAATGTAAGTACAATTTTTATAACATTATTATTATTATTACTGTTTAATATTATCTAGTAAGTACTGTTTTAATTTAAGTTTAAAGCAATTAATTGTTTCACAATTTTTTATTGTATTTGGTAATTTGTTATATAACTGTACTCCTTCAAATTGGATGTTTTATTTTTCCACAAAGAGTTCTAACACGAGGCAGCTCTAAATTGTTTCTGCTTCTGGTGTAGTATTTGTGTGACTTTTTATTAAATGTGATTTGGGAATTTATGCTTCTTGTGAGTATCTTTTTAATTAGTATACATACATTGTAAGTATATATAAATATTGTAAATTCAATGTTTATTATATTCATATTAGTATATTCATATTAACATCATAAATGCAAAATTCTATCTGTGTCTTTCAGTCTTTTTTCAGCTAGTCGTGGGCAAGTTGTGCCTTGCCTACCTCTTTGGGGATATGGGCACGAAGATACTTTTTTATGTCAAAGACAGCAAATAAGCATGTGGCTCCTTTGATGGTAATAAATAGCCTTGAACTATAAACACCATGAATATTATAGGTACGTCGCTATCTTGTGGCTGGGCGTTAGGTCTAATATTTTTTTATGACATTGGAAGGCAAACAAGCAGACGGGTTTCCTGATGGTGAGAAATTCACGCTGCCTAGAGACACCAAATGTGGTAATAGTGCATTGCAAACCTGCGGCCGGGATGTTAGGTAGCTAGATGTGAGGCTCGAGCAAAAGTAAGTTTACCGGCTACCTTACCCTACAAACCGGAACGCGTCATGACGTTATGGCGGCAGGAATAGGTAAGGCGGTGGTACCAATCCGGTTGAGTCGCTGCGAAACTCTACTACCTCAACGAAAACGAACCTGACACTGACTTTATAGCGGTAGGAATAGGTAAGGCGGTTGATCTCTCATAATGCTGCGCAGTACCCTACTAACAGTGGTCTTGTTGGTAATCATCCTTGGAACCTTTGCTCGCCTCTTACGAGCTACCAGGCAGGACGGTAGATGCTTAATCTTGCATCGAGGACCCACACCAACTCAGAGAAAATAGGTGAACTTGGGACCATCAAGAACAGTGCTCTCAGTATACAACTTAAGCCAACTAGATTATACAAATCTCAGTATCTACTGGAAGTATGTTAATTTTTCAATTCTTGAAATCCTAATCTAACAAGGAATGATAAAAAAATAATACAAAACTCGACGCTGCAAAAAATACATCGAATATAATCGGCTTGTTGGTCTCAGAGGGAGAGGGGGAGGGGGGTGGTTATCCGGATATAGTTCATACATTGAATTGTGTGTGAGAGCATCAAAGGCTCTACAGATTACTTGCAATGGATGGGATTAATCAAACAAGTGCGCAAACACAGGGCGTGTATTTGAATACGCTGGTTTAAGCTAGCTTTTACAAGATTTCAAATAACAATCGCCACTATGGTCTAGCGGTTCGGCGTCGGACTAAACTTTTTGAGGTCCCGGGTCGAGCAATATAAAAACAGAAAGTTGTATATTTTCAATTTTCTAATAAAGATGACGTTGCCCGGAATTTAATACATTCCCGTTTAGCATGCCGATGCCACCTATTACTTTTTAATGGCTAAAATGTTGTTAACCGCGAGGTTTTACCTACCTAGTGGGACTCAGTGGGTGCCCTGGATATGCCTCTGCATACGTCTTCGTGGATATGGTCGTAAAGATACTTTTTTTTGATTCTATGTTTAGTTGTTCGTATTTGTTATTATAACTTATGTACTTGTCTTTACTTGTAAAAAACTGTCATTGGTTGTCTGTTATTAATTCATATTCCTTATTTTCTTAAATTGTATCTGTTTATTATCCAATGAATAAATACTTTCTTTTACACTTCAAATTGGTAATTTCAGAAATAATAGTGCTAATCCTTATATACTCAGATTCAGATTAGTTTATTCACGTAGACCATACATTAATATAAAACCAAATCGGAATTGCAGCCTCATAATATAGAGCTACGCTAGCTACTACATTACAAAATGGCAAATTTTCAAAAATCCAAACAACTTCGATCCTTACCTACAGAGCTGTACCAGATCTATACCTCGAACTGGGAAGTTCAGGAACAAATCCTAATAGTTTTAATTCTTACGAAACTACACTATCCGGGCAGTAGAATTAAACTTAGCGATTTCAGAAACAAATCCTAATAGTTTTAATTCCTATGAAACTACACTAGCGTAAAAATTGCTATGTTTAATTCTAGTACCCTACAATTAAACATAGCAATTTTTACCTTTTTAGTAGGTAAACACAGAAAATCTAGCAGTTTTTGTACATTATCTGCTACTGACTGGTATGAACAGTTAGCAACAGTTGCACCAACTTGCATGGCTAGGGATCCACTGTCTTACCTATTCCGGTTACCATGATGGCGATGTCAAATTTCGACTTGGAATCCTAACATTTTGGCCACACGACAGCGACGTTTAAATATGGTGTCTATAAGCCAATGCTACCTCGTACCACTAGAAAAGACGTGAAGTTGTTGGCTTATAGCTCAAAAATACACTCTATAAATTATAACCATGGTAAAAATTTGTGTTGCCAGTTTAAAGCTGCTAAGTTTCTTTATAGTGGCAGCAATAAGTACGGTGGTGATAAAAATCCTTAAAAAAACTACCAACTAAATTAGTCAAGACGTTGTACCCGTTAGTTAATGGTGTAAAAAATAAATACTTCATTTCCGTGATAGTCTTTCCATTTGAGGTTCAAGTTAACGATGTGGAAAATAGAGAATTGGGGAAATACATATGAATTAGGCGAGTTGCCATAAAATACCCTTAAATTACCCTGCTGTTAGAACTATTTATTTTTTATGTTACAAGATAGGGAGACAGATTAGATTAGTTACTGATGCGTAGTTATTTTATAAACAGGAGCTAATGACTGGAAGGATAGGAAGTCTGTTTGCTACCTTCTAACAAGACAGTAAGCACTGGCGCTTTGGCGTTGTTAATAGTTAAGGTTCAACCAATTCCAGCGAGATGCTGCACAGCACTCTACCACTCAATTAGGAATACCACCTGTGGACGATGGCATCGTCACATTCTAGCACCGAACATAAATTTTCTTAACGAATTTAACCAATTCAGAACTTAGTTAGATAGTTTCTTTAGATATTTAAAATTATGCAAACATGGCGGCTTTCAGTTACTATTTTTCGACATTAGACATACTTTGAATGGATGTTTTATCTACGAGTATATCGACAAAATTAGTTTGCTGATAAATTATACATCATTACTTACTATCTCCGCAGGCGTTTTTTTTATAAGACTACTAGATTTTTTCTACTCTCGTAAATAGGCATGTCCGTGATACTTATGTCAGCCCTGCAAGTGGTTAGTAAAACTCTACTACTAATATTTCTTTCACACTTATGGTTTTCAACCTTCATTTTGCAACTGGTTTTTCGAATTTAATTTTGGAAAGCATCATAACTGTTTGACTTAATTTCTTTATGTTGTGTTACAGTTATCCCAAACTAAGGGATGGGACAACCCCATCATCGAACAATGAAATAATCAAGATTTTTTATATGCTGAATGCTAGATTAAAAAATCTAGCATTCAGTCAGACTGGAAGATAGAGTTCTACTAAATCTTGCCCACCATCTCTATACCACCTCGGCACAGTTATGTTCCAGTTAAGTTTTTTTGTCAGTTAACTTTATTACTAGCATACCTACTTATGCAAAAGTGTTTACATGGCTAGGATAGCAAGCACTGTTAACATATTTCATTGATATAGAAATACCTTATATACTTACTATGGATATGTCACGAAACCAATTTTTTGTTTTTTGTTGCCTTTTTCTTTCTTTATATACCTAAAACATAAAGAGTGTAATTTTCCTTTTCATCTAATGAGGAAAGGCAAACAAATAGATAAATGTTCTGATTATTAAAAGTCACTTAAACTCACTTGATTATTGACTCTAATTTAAGTCTCTTACGCAAATTGACGAACGATAATGAGAAGCACTGATGTTGTGAGGTCAACTTGTTTCATAATAAATATTAACAACAAAGTTATTCTTTTAATAGCTGTTGGTCATTATTATTAAAAATATGTAAGTATAGTCACATACTTAAGTATTTCTTTAAACCAGTAAACAAACATATGCATAAGTTATGACTTAAACATATATCTTAAAATGAAATCGAAGCACATGTTTACTGAGTTAGAGAGAGACAACTATAGTTTTGTCTGAGCACTCGTGTTGAATGGGCAGAACTGATCCCCACCATTGCGCAAGCGACTGTTTTGGTAAAACACTGGGGTGACAAAAAATTAGGAGATTAAACAATATTAATAATATTTATTAAAATATTATTCTAAAATAATATTGACGCTTCGTAAGAATTTATATACGGGTTTTGCATTGTTATTTGTAATAAAATTAGGATGAGTTAAATTTCAGAAATCACAATACAATAATTCTTTATTGTGCACCAAATACAGAGAAATTATAAATACATAAAAAATAAACTAAGAAGATACACAAAGGCGGCCTTATCGCCAAGTTAGCGATCTCTTTTAGGCAAAAAATTGTTGTAAAAGTTTTAGGTCATCGGTAGTTTAAGTACGAAATTTCTTATTTTTTTTAAAAAAAATAGAAAAATAAAATTTCACATACAAACTGTTGTTAGATATTTATGTCAAAAGTTCGCCTGGAAAGCTAGTATAAATAAAAGCCACTTGCCTTTCAAAGTCGCCACAACTTGTACACTTAAACTGCAGTGAAAGTGTAAAATTGTTTTTTTTTTAAGTTTAATAAATAATAAAATACAAATTCATCCACTTTTTCATATTCTATAGGTATATTATCTATTATCTTTTGTGTCTTTTTTTTATCAGTCTAGGTTAATTGGGCACCGCCTGCGCAATGTCATATGAATTTCTATCTTGACATCTCAAAAATATTTTAATAATTGTTCTATTATTAATCTTTAAAATCCAATAGTGGAACTATTGGATTTGTAAGTGTTGTTCTACATATATAAATATTTTACTGATATTTTCTCGTATATTAATCGGTTAATAAGTAATAGTTGACACCAACTTGTACCTCAAAAAAAATTACTGACACAGACGACTCGTCCGCAAGCGTTAGTTTTGGCAAACGAAGCTACGACCTCATAATTTTCACCAAGAATCTAAAGTTTTAACATTTTCCATACCGATCACGTTGTAGGTCTAACCTTGGCAGATCAATTCAAGAATAATAATTATTTATGCACTGTAAAACTTATAAAACTTTCCTGCGATTTCCCTGTGATACCATTTGTACCGGTGGCAGTGGTGATTTGTGGTAATGGGACCATCTAGGAAGTAGGTACGCTATTTTTAATAAAAAAAAGTCTTGTGACAAAAGGCTAAGCATTGGCATGCATAAATAACCTAAGAGTCGCACATTGATCTCCTTTTTATTCGAAGTCTATTTTAAATAGCCCCCTTTATGGAAAGCCCAAATCTTGTAGGTAGTCGACAACTGCTGGTATAACAACACATTATTATTCAAGCATATAATTTGATTAGGTACTTTGAAATTAGATTCAATTTGTTTTATTTTTATATTCAATTTGTATAAGTTGTCCAGGGATATCTATTTGCTATTTATTTCATATTGTAGTGGAAAAGTAGAGAGCTGGAGAAGGCATCTGTTCTTAATCCCATTTCTATGGCAATTTAACTAGGTACCCTATTTTCCAACACGACACCAAAAACACGCTAACGAAAATTGCGGCAAAATTCGTATAGGTGACAGTACTTATCTAAGCGAATCGTGGAAGTTTAGTACCTATCATAATTGACTACGCTGGGGGTAAATAATCCAGTGATCTTAATTGAGTGCTACTCCTCTATAAGCTCAATTTTTCAGCTCTCAATAGCGTGACACACACGAGTCACCTGATGTTAAACGATCATCTAGGCGATTATAATCATGCTCCAACAAAGGTCACCTTGGTGGAATTTTTTTTTGAAACAACTTAAAATTTGGATTAAATCTACGTTCCACACAGACGCAATGTCTTAATCCGTGTGGAACTCCTGTAAGAGATAACTACGGGCTGTAGACAACGTAGATGTTACAGGTCTTGTGGCTGGTACTTTGAGCCTAATACGCAAGTACCAGCTACCTCACTATTCGGATCAGAACATAACATTATTACTATGGAGATTAGATAAGATGTGAAAGAATATCCAGCCATGGTGGTACACAACATTTTACCATGTGAAGAATTTGCGACATTACACTTTTAAGTGATAGAGTTGTCACATACATAGATTGGGTGCGCTAAGCTAGCCACCTATCACATTTTGGGACTTATGCCCGATTTCACCAAGAGCCCCTATATTTTAGGGGACTTTTAACGTGATTTAGGGGACTGTTTTATATGGAAACAGTCCCGTAAGTAACGTTAAAAGGTCCCCTAAAGTATAGGGGCTCTTGGTGAAATCGGCCATTAGTGTCCTTGGCTAGTCGTGAATGCCATTGTTGCACCTCTTTCTCCCTGTTTGGGGATACGGGCGTGAAGATATTGTTTTCCTCTTAAATATAACACTAAATGTTATAATAATAAATACGTAGATAATAATGACTAATTATAACAAGGAACGAATCAGTCTCGCGAAACTTCTTTCCACTTTCCGCTTCGTAACGCATGGAAATGTTGATGGAATTACAATCTGAATAAGAACATTTCCAATATCCTGTTAATTAATATCAAACACCTACATATTACACAAATATGTTTATTATTTAATTAATTACCAATACTTCTGATAGAGATCGCCTATCTATTAATGGAAAGCCTGAAAATTAATATAAGTTAGTATCATAATAGTGCCAAGTAAATGATAAGAGTAGGAACTTGGTAGGCAAGTATCCTTACGATAGGGGAGGCCAGGATGCTAAGCTACAGCATCATAGCCTATTGGACCTTGTCGAATAAATGGTTTAAAATAAGGAAGATAATGTGACGTTTACATTTTGGGCGTTTTAAAAAAACGAGTCTAAAGAAAGCTAAAAAACGACGGGTTGCACTCCGGGAATACCGGCAGAAGTGAAAACTTGAATATTAACAATGTGTTTTTTTGATATTTTGGAATGGTTAAGGAATAATTTTGCACGAATTTTAATAACAGTATGAAAGTACTATCATTTATGTGGTAGAGTACAATATTCATTTATTGCGCTATCGTATACAAACATGACAACACTAACATTCGTGCAAGCACCTTGCTCCGTCTAAACGAAACAATAGGCGCAAGCATACATTTTCGCTGCGCTGTAGAAAGAGGGGAGGGATACTTCCTCTCCTACGCCACGCCGGCTGTTTACTCTCCATCCGTCTTACGAATTTTCGATCAGATCACGAGTCCTGACACGAGTTAAGAAGTTTTTACCCATTCCAAAAAAGTGCGCAACGCCACTTAAGAAGTTTTCACTTCATAAAATTACAAACACTCGGTTATCCTCGAACGCATCAGATATTTATAATTTACATGCCTAAGGTGTCTGATTGTATGAACTTAGTCTTAGTGTACTTAGTGTACCCACTTTACTTTAACCTAACCAGCTATAGTATACTCTTAAATAAAAAGGAAATAACAAAATTAGGGTATTTTTGTTATTTCACGCGCGAATCTATTTTGGTAATTTTAGACATAATAGAAATGATAAAGCATGGTATAAGGTGCCTCTGATATAATAATTTGGCACGCTTGAGTTATTCCCTAAATCCCTCTTGGGCTCCCTTACTTATTATATGTTCCGGCCAACACAATTTGTGTTTGTCCCGATCCAGAGGTAGCCTTAAAGGTAAATTCCACTCACACGTTGTTGCGGACGGGCTAGTCCTGAATAAAATGTAACATTATTAAACATAAGATTTTCAGAAAAATCTTGTAATACTACTTTAATTATAATTTATTAATAACTAGCGGCCCACTCTGGCTTTGCACGGGTATAAAATATAAACATATACATATAAACACATATAAAGCCTCCTCTTCAATCACTTTGTCTATTAAAGAAAACTGCATCAAAATCCGTTGCGTAGTTTTAAAGATTTAAGCATACAAAGGGATAAAGGAAGCGACTTTGTTTTATTCTGTGTAGTGATATAATAACACAGAAAGTACTTATTTTATTTATGTGCAAAAAACTATCCTCAAACTTGAACTAACATTGTGACAATATTCCATACAAGTGGGAGTGTTTCACGTGCACTCACCCACACATTCAAACCCCAAAGAACCTCTTCGAAGCTTACGCACACACCCAAGCACAACTGTCTATACAAACACAGTGGTACTCTCAGTTCACTATACAACCTCTTCTACCACACTCACGCGCAAGAAAAAAAGATAAAGCGATCTATCGATCTTTTTTCTAATAAAAAAGTCACCGCCGTCTGGTATCCTACTCCATAGTCGAACAAACCTGACCTCTACAAGCAAACGCGTTTATCTGATCTTATTTCAATCACAATATTTACGATATGATTAATTATTAGTCATTTAATTATGTAAATAAACGTGATGATTAATTTTATTTATGGTTAACATAATTTAATGTAAACAGATATATCATTTGTGACATTTATTAGTGAATATGTAACTTTTGAGTTGTTTTTGTGGTATTTATGTTCCTTTATATTGGTACAGTGTTTTTAATCTGTGATTTCATCATCTATGAATGTCTTTCACTGATCCTCATACCATTATGGAACGTCACCAAAATGGTATGGATGTGTGGGTAGGTAAGGGTATATATATAACTTTATTTGATATTTCTTAACATTTTTTTGTAATTAAGATTACCAAAATGAATATGATATTTCTTAACATTTTTTTGTAATCAAGATTAACAAAATAAGTTGCCGCTTTTTGTCTAGTGACACGGTGTTGGCGTTAACTGCACCAGGTCTCGGGTTCGAATACCGGGGTGGGAAACTCAAAACATGTTTTTTTATTCTTTTTATTGATATGTATTAACAAAAACGACGTTGCTCGGGATTGGATAAGTGTCCAGTTGGAGATAATTTTGTGTTCACATAATGGAAATATGTAATACTTTTAGCATTGGGTGTTCTGATTGTAACTTATTGGTACAAAAATACTGCTTTAAAAGTGTTTACTTAACAAGATGGGTTTCGTAGAGGTTAAGAAATACCCGCCGTCTTCAAACACCACAGATTGTAATTTGTTAATAATGTAAGTTCACTGAGTATCTTCTAAATCGGAATACGACCATGTTGAGCATTGGCAACGAGAAAGAAGTAAGCAAGACTCGTTAAAATTTCAATTTGAAAATCTGATTTTCCTATTTCTAATGTATTATAATATACACTCTAATTTCTTTTAACTGACTCCGAAAAGGGAAGTTATCAACTCGACGGTATATTTTATTTGTGTTTGTTATACGATTACTCGACCAATAAATTGATGCTTCTTCTTTGGGAAAGCTATGATTCCGAGGTGGTCTTATAAACAGTGTCGTTCATAAAATATGTTAAGTAGGTTGTAGTGGTTGGTAGGTATTTATATGGGACCATCTCGGAATGAGAAAAAATAATTATAAAATAGCGACATGATACTGAAATTCAAAAAAGCAACAGTAAAATAAGCAAAAAAAAGTTTTCAGTTTTCTCGATTCAACTGTATTTTTTTACGTTTGTTACGAGATTACTCGGCCAAAAACAAGCCGACGCCCGGTTCCTATAATCAACGAATCTTAATCCGTCAGTTAAATCATTCGTAGTTTGTTCAAAAGTATTTGTTTAGAATCAATAGTCGGAAACGGGCAACCGTTGTTAGTAATCTTACTAAGCGTACCAAATACTACCATCCGTAATCAAAACGACTCGTTTTTAGAATATAGGAACCGGGCATTGGATGGTTATTTTTGAAGTTCATGATTCCAAGGTGTTCTTATATAGATTTTATAATGATTCGGCTTATCGCAAAATATATCTAACAAAAAAGCCAATGTAACCAAACAAAAAAACAAGGTGTTTATTTGAATTATAAATTTTATGTGAGCGTATCTCGGAATCATTAACTACCTTAGTCGCCTCAGTGGTCGAGCGGTCCGTGTGTTGGACTTGACTGCATGAGGTCTCGGGTTCGAATGCTGGGTGGGCCAACAAAAAGAAAATTGGACTTTTCCAATTTTCTTTTTGTTGGCCCAACGTGCCCAGTTGGCGATAGGCTTGCCACCTATCACATTATGGGACTTAGTATCTTCGGCTAGTCGCGGGTGCCCTGGTTGTGCCTCTGCCTTCCTCCTTCGGGAATATGGGCGTGAAGATACTTTTAACTACCTTACCAAAAAAATAATTACCAAATCACGTCGTCGTACCTAAAGAACCAATTTAAATCGGTTTTAGCAGTTTTATTGTGCTTGATTATTTGCTGTTTTACTGCCCTTAAATTAAGTGGTAAAAACCACAAACAAATCAGTAGGTAAAATGGTTATTTACTTCAAGTAATAAATTGAATTAATTTTGCTCATTAATTAAAAGATGTGTGAAATGTTGGTCCGAGGCTCCTTTGCAGAATAGACCATCTGCCTTCCTGCCAGGCAGCTTGTAAAAGGCAAGCATAGGCTTACCGTCACTAACAACGTGATATTATACTAGGTGGTAGAGTTTCGAAGCGACTCGCCCGGATTGGTACCATAAATAATTTGTTTGTTTTTTAAAATCAAATGATTAAAAACTTATTTAAAATGCATAAAAATACAGGTGTCGAATGTATATCCTCCTCCTTTTACAAGTCGATTGTAAATAAGATATAAACTTTAATCTATTTATGTTTTTATCATGTTTCTTATGTGTGTACTTGTTGTCTCACCTTGTTCTACAAAACCTATATACTAGGGAATGCAACCCTACAAACACAATTTTAATCCAGGTATTGCGGGATTAGGAGGTCTTAGTCTCGCGTTATTCTGGTGTTTGCAAAATCCCGAATATTTCTGAAAGTCATTGAGAAAATATTGAAATCCTGTGTTATAAAAACATTTAAAACTAAAACAAAAATTAAGATTAAAAATTATATACCTATTGAGAGATTAATAAAAATACATAATAAAAAAATCATTGCAAAGAAACAATGGCAGTTTTGGCATCATTTTGAAAGTAAATACACTAAAAAACGTTTGAATAGTCTTGTCTTCCAAACGACGATGTAGGCGAATTGAAGATATTCGCATTTTAATTTAATAATTAAATTTATTCTTTCTTAACCAAAACTTCGAGAGAGTGAACATTAGAATCAGTGCGCTAAGCAGTTTTAAAATGAAAAGAAACGCCGATGTTACTTCGATAGGCACCGTAGTTTCGATCGCATTATTGCGGCTACTATAGCAAGAAGTTAATCATTATTATCTTGCACAGTCCCGCTAATCACGCGGGATCCCTCTCGATTTATGTACGGGACTGATTCCTCAAAAAAAGCGCGGGATTCTGGTATCCCGGTATTGCTAAAAGAACATGCTTCAGGATCACTTGGTTTATTTTGATTGAACACAAATATGAGAATCACAGGTCTATCGTGTACTCGTTTATTTATTTTTTTGTTTTTGTCATTTGTCAGTTTTTATCAGTTTTATAATATATATTATGTTGAATATTGTTATGAAATAACTGATGTAATGCAAACTGGCCAAGTTAAATCTAACCTACTAATAGATCTCTTATTTCAAATATCAAGTTATCAAATAAATCAAAGAAATAGAATTTCATACTTGTTCGTAATGTTATTTTGTTCCTATAAATAAGTATTTGGATTTTGCGTAGAACTTGGCACCCATTAAGATTTCCATTCTTTTTGCGGCGGAGTTCATAGCCAAGCATAATTTTTGTATTGAACTTGGCTCTCCTTTTTTACATTTATGTTTTTATTGGGATTCTATTTAGCGGACCCGGTACAACACAAGGACAATTTTCCTCGAGATATATTTCGCAAAATTAGGTTGAAAAAAACAAAATCAATTCTAAGTGAACATAATAGGTCATATCATCGTCTCGGGTAAAGCTGTGACATTCTTGCAGCTCATCCTTAAAGCTTATTGAGTAAGATTTGGCGGGTACGTCAAAATAAATGACACACTAATTTCTTCATGAACATTTCTTCTATGCATTTTACCTTCAAAAAATATATTAAATGCTACCAAAATTTACTCATTTCAGTCATTTGTTTTTATCATTATTACGGCTCCCATCTTTTCTGTTGATCCTATAAACACTTCACTTATTATTTAATAAGCCCATATTGCTATTTTAAGGTAATCGCTCCATAATCAGTGTCAGAGCTCTGGCTTAGTCAGTCAAAAATACGTCGACTATAGACACCAAGGTTGTCAGAGTTGTGTGACTTACCTGAGTCAGAATATTGCATTACTTAATTTACCGACCACGCTCAAGGAGATATTTGAACTGAGACCAAACCAGAACAAAGCAATGCCAAGTACTTCCGTCATAACAGCAGAAAAATATTTCTTAACTAAAAACATTTTTAAGCCCTAGCTTGCAAATGTTTTATATCAATTTGGCTTTACAAAAAACATTTTTTACAAAATAAATAACTTAAAAGTATCGGAACAACAGTATTGATAACTAAATTAATAAAGGAAAAGCTTTACAATCAGCAAGAGGGTTTTTTAAAAGAAAAAGATTTTCTTTTTGTCTGGAAAACAATCTGGGATTTACGTAATTCCTTTGTTATTTATATATACAAAAGCATTATCTTATATATCTCTAACTTTTCACAGATATACTTGTAGCATTGGGCTTTTATACCTTTAAGTCGTTTTCAATACAATTTTAATTATAGATAATATATTAATATTAATTATAGATAACATATTAATATTATCTATAATTAAAATTGTATGGAAAAGGAGCGAGGACTAGGCAAAATGTAATCATATTGCCTAGTCTTCGCTGTTTATTCGCGACTTTGTCGCCTCTTTGGTCTAGCGGTCTAGGTATTGGACTTGACTTCATAAAGTCCCGGATTCAATTCCCTGGTCGAGCAACATAAAGAAAATATGGTTTTTCCAATTTTCTAACACAAATAATGTTACTTGGGATTGGGTGTGTACCCGGTTTGGCGATCTTCGGCTTGTCGTTACTACCGAGGTTATGGCTCTGCCTATCGCTTCGCTGATATGGGAGTGAAGGTGTTTTACTTTTACTTAATTTTTTTCAACGTTAAAAAGTTACGATTTTCATACGACCTTTCCTCCACCAAAATGGTCCTTTGAGAGTTGATTTTTGAAAATTCTTAAGTTTAAACTTTTTTTTTATGATATTGGAAGGCAAACAAGCAGACGGATTTCCTGATGGTAAGAAATTCACGCCGCCTAGAGACACCAAAGGTGGTAATGGTGCGTTGCCAACCTGGGGCCGGTTACAAAAGTAACAAAAGTACTGTAAAAATAGTCTAGTTCTAATTGAAAATTTACAAATCCAGTAGTAAATAAATTTCTTTTTAGGCTATAATTATCGCGTTAAGAGTCACCCTTCAATCAAACCTTCAACCTTCTTCAAAATATATTAATATAATTTCATATTTTAAACAAAGGTTTTAGCTTAAGATAGATTTAGTCTTTATTTAATATACTCTTAGGTTGTAGCTTTATTATATGAGAGAATAACATGAGAAGATTAACTTAATTCTGTAAACATTTTGTCGAAAGAACATGTTGTCTCTCAAGAACCAGCTCCTTAATAATTTATATTATACCTTTACCGAATTTACTGAATCTTACATTATTATACCTCTCAGTTTATCAACAGGACTTAAACGCACATCACTAACATATTCACAACAGTACACAAATTTAGTCGAAGTGTCGCAGCGACTCGCCCGGATTGGTACCACCGTCTTACCTATTACTGCCGACATAACGTCAGCGCTTGCCGATCATGGGTTCCGTTTTGGAAGGTAAGATAGCCGGTAAACTTACTTTTGCACGAGGCCTTACATCTTGGCTTCAGGTTTGATAACCATTACTATCTTTGAAGTCTCTAGGTGGCGTGGTCTTCCAATATCGTAAAAAAACGAAACGTAATATTTGACAACTAAGTCTGGATCCTCGAAAATCGATTTAAAAGAAATGTCACACATTTAAATTTTGTGTTTCCTAGTGGATATAGAAGAGATCTAGTGGTCTGGTGTTGAACTTGGCTTCTTATGCTCTCGGTTTCAATCCCAGAGCCGGACAATAAAATAGAACGTGTTTTTCCAATTTTTCACTAAAAACAACTTTGTCTGAGATTGGATAAATAGCCACTTATCACATGATGTGATTAAGTATCTTCGGCTAGTCGATTGTGTTCTGATTATACTTTTGCCTACCTCTTCGAGGCTGTAGGCTTGAAGACACCTACTTTATAGTTAACGTAAAAAACTACAAAACCTTTATATTTAGAAACTTCTATGTGCCTATATCAAATGTCGGTGTAAAGTTTTGTAAACAATAAGACACTATCTTTCTTTTCAGAGAAAAAGACTCTGCAGGCGTATCCTAGGTATGCAGGCACAGATTTTATACACTAACCCTTTGTTATATTACTTTCAGGTCAAGGTAGAGTTAATCAATTGGGAGGACTTTTTATCAACGGCAGACCACTACCAAACCACATTCGACTGAAAATAGTAGAAATGGCTGCTGCGGGAGTTCGGCCCTGTGTCATCTCAAGACAACTACGGGTTTCTCATGGCTGTGTCTCGAAAATTCTTAATAGGTATCAGGTAGGTTCAGACATTACGGTTATTAGTAAAAAAAAAGTATCTTCACGCCCATATCCCCGTAGAGATAGGTGGAGGGACAACCCACGATTAGCTGAAGACACTAAGTCCCACAATGTGATGGCAAGCCTATCGCCAACTGGGCACATATCCACTCGAGAGCAATATTTTTTTAATTAGAAAATTTCTTTTTGTTGCTTGACCCGGGAATCGAACCCCGGACCTCATGAAGTCAAGTCCACCACCTGGACCGCTAGACCACAGAGGCTAAAAGTTTATTAATATTAAGTCTAAAATGACGCGTCTTACCATCTCATTTACGAACACAAGTATATTTAAATATGCACGCACAAAACATGTACAACACGTATAAAAACCCTTTTATAATTAGACATTTAGTTACTTTTTAGTCGAGCAACAAAAATAGAATGTGTTTTTTACTATTTTGTAATAAAGACATGTTTCTTGGGATTGGATATGTGTACGGTTGGCGTTAGGCTTGCCAGCTATCACGTCGTGGGACATAGTGTCTTTGGCTAGTCGTGAGTGCTCTGGTTTTGTCTCTGCCTACTTCTTCAGGGAAATGGGCATGAAGATATTTTTTTAAGTTTATTTAAACATGCACGCAATACACATTGCGTGCATGTTTAAATAAACATTTACAAATCCCTTCTGTAATAAGACATTCAGTTACCTTTTTACATGAAAGGTCAGGTCAAATAGATATACGAGTATGACTCTTGCGATAACCCGATAAGAGATAACCGTAGCCTGTAGACACCGTAGTAGTTAAAGGTGCGTTGCTGTCCTGTAGACAGGATGTCAAGTCAATTGTGCAAGTCTGCCGGATACCCTACCTTCAAAATCAAAACGTGACAGTCATGGCGGCAGAAATAGGTACGGTAGTGGATCCTTAACTTACTCTCCAGGTAGACCTCCGTTATGACTTTCACATGAAAAGACTTATAAACGAACACCCATGTAAATAAGGTAACATATTTTGTTCATGTATTCTTTCCATTATTATTGCCACAGGACAGCATAGCGCTTATAACATTTGTCATGTCTATAGGCCAAGGTAATCTCTCATCATTAGGAGAGCCATGTATTCGTTTGCTGTCTTATCTTAAAAAATGTCTTTTTTGGAATCAATATAAGGCAACAGATATTTAAAGCTACATTAAAATCTTAAATTTGGGAAGAAAACAAATTGATTGGAAAATCTATAAATTTTTAAAAAAGAAAAAAATTCGCCCCAGACAGGATTAGAACGTGTAACCTTTCGTTCCAAGCCAACGAATCCTCTAACCATTTGAACTATTGAGGATACAAGTTTTTTTTCTTTCTTTTAAATTTATAGAAATTGAACCCAAGTACTGGGCAAGTGCTAAAATAAGAACACCTTGATTGGAAAATCTATTTAAAAAATAAAGATAGGGATAAAATCATTTTCAATCTTGGTTCTTTTTCGAAATCCTGTGATGCTTGTCAATTAAAATGCTGGCAGAACAGGAAAGTTCAGCGTATTTCACTGGCGTAACATCAGGTGAAAAATGTGTTCACCGATTATTATTTTTCTATTATATTATTATCCTTCTTATGACATTATTATTATTATCGCCTTTGTGGTTTAGCGGTCCGGCGTCGGAATTAACTTCTTGAGTTCCCAGGTTCAATACTCGGGTCGGGCGACAAAAAATGATGTGTATTTTTTGTACTATCACATTGTGGGACTTAGTATCTTCGGCTAGTCGTTGTTGCCCTGTTTGAGCCTACCGCGTGTGAAGATACTACTGTACAATAATAATATACCTTTGTTTACATTGGGAAGAAACGGTTAAGCCGGATATTACGACTTAGATGTACAGTTGTGAAGGTAGAGCTTGTAGAGATTCAGTATTATATTCAGAGGGAGAAGATTGGCTCTACATGCCGTATGTAGGGTTACTTTTGATTCTCGATTTCATACTATTTAGAAATTGGAATCGCGTTTGTGTCATTTTGTGCCCTTGAATACTAGCGACTCATTAATACTTAGTAAATACTAAACAATAAATTATTATATCGGATTCGTTGATTTTTTGGAAATAACTGTCAATAATTCGCTAGTGTTGTTAATGACACAAATCTGAGTCCAATTACCGATTAACCATGAAATTAAACTTAAGAGTAACATTCCAGATATCATGTAGAACCAAGCTTCTCACTCTAAATACTGTAACCCTTCAGGTTCTACCTCCACAACTGTACATATCCGGCTTTACCGCTTCTTCCCAGTAAAAACAATCAACCAACAGCGAAAAGTCAAGATTTAAGAGTAACACTTTGCATGTTCCGCTGGTTCGGTTATGTGGAAAGAATGGCAAACAAAAGATTGATAAACTAAATATACAATGTGAATGTAGATGGATGTAAGTACCCAGGGAGACCAAGGCTGACATTCCACCATTAAATCGCGCGGGTGTTATCCGAGTGGTAAAAAAAGTAATGAATAAGGAGGAAGCCAGAAAGGTCTATACTCTACAAGAATGATGAGATGTGGCACTCTTTCCCTCTGCCTACTCCTCAAACGACTTAGCGTAAAGATATGTATGTGAGAGTAACCCCACTGATCACTTTTTTACAACGCGAGCCGTATAGTGTCGTCTTGACAACATTTTGTATTGACTTAAGTCTTCATGAATATTTTTAATAATTGGAATATATTCAACATTTTCTACCTTTATTTGTATTTCATTGGGAACAGGTTTAAAAATCTCTTTCTATTAGTGTGTTTTAATGAAAATAGATTCAAAACTCTCCCTCTATATTTGTATTTTAACTAAGACTCTCCCTCTGCATGTCTATTTTAGTTTGTATTGTAAAATAAGTACCTAAGTATTGTAGTGCAAAGTCTTCATGAATATCTGGTTTTGAATTCGAATATATTCAAAAATGTTTATCGTCATTTGTTTTAAAATGGGAACAGATTTAAAAATATATTTCTATAATTTTATTTTAATTAAAATAGATTCAAAACTCTCTGTCTATATTTGTATTTTAATTAAAACTTTCCCTCTATACGCTATTTTAGTTTGTATTGTAAAGTAAGTATCTTATTATTGTTGTGTAAAGTCTTCATGAATATTATTTGGATTCCAATATACTCAAAAATCTTTATCTTCATTTGTGTTTAATTGGGAACAAGTTTAAAAGTCTCTTTCTATAATTGTATTTTAATGAAAATAGATTCAAAACTCTCCCTCTATATTTGTATTTTAATTGGGATAGATTTTTCTATTCATTTTCCTGTATCCAAGCATGGAACAATCGCCATTGATTCCTGCTCAACCAAGCTTGAAGGTTTATTTTCATCACTCCTGGCCACTCATGCTACTCGTATAATAATAGTTATTGTCTGGCCCAGGAAACATTTATTCACGCCCTAAGTAGATGCTGACTACCAACATTTTTGAAGTATACTGAATCCGTAATTATTATTTTCTTCAGTTTTTCTAATTTGTTTTATAAATGTATTTTGTATAGGTCTTGTTCGTTTATGTACTAAAGTTAGTGTGTTTTGTGTGTTGCAGTAGTTGTGTTAGTGTTAAGTTAGTGTGTGTACACGCAACCGTACTCACGCACATAAACAGATATGTCAAACTTGTAACATTTTATTTTTTTTCGTCGTTGTTTTACAATTGAGTTTATGCTATGTATGACAGTCGACGGTACTAACACATAAGTAAGTAAGTATCGTCACGCCCATATCCCTGAAGGAGTAGGCAAAGGCACAACCAGGGCACCCACGACTAACTGAGGACACTAAGTCTCCACAATGTGATAGGTGGCAAGCCTATCAAAAACCGGGCACGTAACCAATTCCGGGCAACGTTAATTTTATTAGAAAACTGAAAATATACATTTTCTAATTTTTTCTGTTGCCGACCCGGGGATCGATACCGGGACGTCAAGAAGCCAAGTCCGACACCGAACCGCTAGACCACAGAGGCGATAGAAAGATAGAGGAGAGGCTAACACATAGAAATACTTTAATTGAAATCAAAATTAAAATAATTGAGCAGACCCAGAAACGCAGACGTTTAGAGCTCGGTTCCTAAAATCAACGACCCGTAGTCCGTAAGTATAACCATTGGTAATTTGCCTTAACGTGGCGGTGTATTGCTCATGGTTTCACAAAATATTCGAGGTATTAGTCGATAACGAACGACCGTATTTAGATATTTTATTCTTAGTACAAAAAACTACCATGCGTAAGCAATACGACTCGTTTCTTACAAATAGGAACTGGGAAATAATCAAAAGAACGGTTAGTTGATAATTTGAGATTGGGATGTTAAGATAATATATAAGATAATCTGTTACCCTATCTTTTGAATATGGTAGCCGAAATCATGCTACTGCAACAATCTATTAAACGAAGTCACACTGGGGCAGTGTTTCCCAAATGCCGGGCCACGACCCGGTACCGAGCCATTTAAATTAAATACCGGGTCCCAACATTCGATAACGATCGACAAAGAGGTGAAAACTGCAAGCCCTTGCGCTTTATCGTACCGAGCCTCTCTTTCTCTCTCTCTTCCCCTTTGCTAATCATAGATGTTCCTCTCAGGCAGTTAAAAACGGGTTTTTGCAGCTTGATGCGACGAAGTAGTTAGGGAAAAAATGTAGTTAATATTAGATGCAGCTTGAATTTTTGTTAGAATGACTAATGTGTTGCCAACCTCATGGCTTTTACAACTTCACTGGACTTGGAAATGTGTCCGGTTGGCGATAGGCTTGCCACCTATTACATTGTGGGACTTAGTGACTTCAGCTAGTCGTGGGTGCCCATGTCGTGCCTTTGCCTACCTCTTCAGGGATATGGGCGTGAAGATACCTTTATGTTTTTTTTCTTTTTTAAGTCAAATCTTAGGAAGACAGTTCATACCTACATTTATATTTTGTCGATTGAGCGCGTTGTATGTTTTTGCAGTAATGGTTATCTGTCATCTCTATAACTTTCAAATGTTTTTGTGGTTTGCCCTATACTTTTTAATTTGTAACCGGGTTTGTTTTTAAAAGTGTAAAGCGGGTCGCGGATAGGCAGTTAGAAAATTACCGGGCCGGGACAGAACTATGTCTGGATAACACTGTACTAGAGCATTAATCTAGCAATTAATATCACTGCAAGGCAATAACTTATCAATTAAAATCGCGCTAGTGTTTTTATTTTCTTATTTTTTGTATGCAAGAGATCAGGTAAAAGATAATCGTTGTCTATAGACACCATAGATTTTATAGGTGAGTCGCTGTCTTGATGTCACGATGTAAGATCTATTGTGCAAGTCTATCGGCTACTCTACCCTTCGGACCGGAATATACACTACCAATAGAGTCATTGTAGCGGCAAGAATAGATACGGCCGTGGATAAGATTATTAGCAATCGAAACCACACTAAAACAATATTCTCAGAATCCACTCAGAACTGTATACAGTTATGTATCTGTTACATATTATACAGATATATCTATTATTATTATATTATATTATATCTATTAAAGAGGTAAGGTAAGGGAGGGTAAGGTAGCCGGTAAACTTACTTTTGCTCGAGGCCTAACATCCCGACCTCAGGTTGGCAACGCACCATTACCACCTTTGGTGTCTCTAGGCGGCGTGAATTTCTTACCATCAGGAAACCCGTCTGCTTGTTTGCCTTCTTATAACTTAAATATATATAGATATATATATTGAACATAGCTACCCGCGATAACGGTTAAGAGAAGAATTGAAATTTTTGCCATAAGACTTGAATCCTTGTAGCTCAAATGGTTATAGCATTCGTCGGCTTGAGACAGGTTCAAATCCTGTCTGGAGTGATTTTTTTTTCTTTATTTATAGAAATATTCTAATACATAGTTAAAATCGTTCTACAGTAACATTTTAGTGATCGAAATCACACCAGTACAATTATTTGGCAAACGACATTACACTAGTGAAATAATTTAGCAATCGAAATTACCTGTACTTATTTCCTATTGCTAAATAGATTGCTAGAACCTTTCCAGCTACCTACCAAGTTTTTCCACGCGTTTTCCGGATCCGGATTTGTTGATCCGGATTACCCGTGTAGAATAGCAGATGTAAAATAAGATTTAACATTTCTAATTATTTTTTTTATTAATTGTCTTACCATCAGAAGAGTTTTTTGCTTACATCTGTCATATAATAACAAACAATAATAAAAACCCCGTCGAAAAAAGTAAATGTTACAAGTTTGACATATCTGTTTCTGTTCGTGAGTATTGGTGAGTGTGTGTACCTATAACTAACTTTAGTATGTAAACGACCAATACCTACATAAAAAAAACGACGGGTTGCACTCTGGGAGTACCGGCAGAATTGAAAACTTGAATGTTAACTTTACACATTTTTGACATTTTAGAATGGTTAGGGAATAATTTTACACGAATTGCTTTAATTATCAGTATGAAAATACTTTCATTTATGTCGTAGAACACAATATTCATTTATTGCGCTACCGTACACAAATATGACAACATGAACATTCGCGCAAGCACCCTGCGCCAAAAAGAGGGGGATACTTCCTCTTCCTTCCTGTTTACTCTCCATCCGTCTTACGAATTTTCGATCAGGTCACGTGTCTTGATGCGAGTTTAGAAGTTTTTACCCATTCCAAAAATAGTGCGCCTCACCACGAAAGGAGTTTACACTTCCAAAAAATCACTGGGCTAGTTACAAAAATTGAATCGAACTCCAAAACGGAATACTTGTGCTGTGGGTGCTAGTCAACGATTCGAATAAATTTAAAAACACATCTGAATTATTCCACTAAGGAAAAATTCTAATTATATTTTTTTATTTTAAAGTAAACAAACATAAAAACTACATTTTAATAAAATGTGTATTATATTTGTAGGAAACGGGATCGATTCGGCCGGGCGTGATTGGTGGTTCGAAGCCGAGAGTCGCCACACCGGAAGTGGAAGCGCGGATAGAGGAACTGAAACGACAAAACCCTGGAATATTTTCGTGGGAAATTAGAGAAAAATTAATTAAGGTAACTTACATTACATTTTAACTTACATAAATACATTACTTACACTTACACTACGACAAGTCCCTAGCGAGGTAAACAGAGATTATCGATTGCTAAGTGTCAGTATTCGTTGCAGGAATTATTTTGCCTAGCTTCCTCATCATTCATTACATATTTTTCATTGAAGAGGTTACATTTTTGAGTCCTACCTTTTTATGTATGTTAATTGATTCCTCCGTCATTTCTGAAACGACTTTAAACAGTTTTCTTGTATTTTAATTTGCTTACTTTCGAGGTAGTCCTTAATTTTGCGTACCTTCATAACTTACTTATTGAAATCGTATAGTGACGTGAAGTTGAAAAAAAATTTAAATCTTAGAAAATACATAATTTTGCTCACCTGCATGACTAATTTATTGAAATTAAAGAAAGTACCTACTTAATTTACCTGCGCGACTTACTTATTAAAATTAAAGAAATTACTTAATTTACCTGCATGACTTACTTAGTGAAATCGAAGAAAATACTTAATTCTGCGTACCTGCATGGCTTACTTATTGAAATCGAAGAAAATACTTAGTTTTGCGCACCTGCATAACTTACTTATTGAAATTGAAGAAAATAATTCTGCGTGCCTGCATGACTTACTTATTGAAATCGAAGAAAGTACTTAATTTTGCGTACCTGCATGACTTACTTATTGAAATCGAAGAAAATAATTCTGCGTGCCTGCATGACTTACTTATTGAAATCGAAGAAAATACCTAATTTTGCGTACCTGTTTTATATTAAACAAAGACTGCGATTAAATTATAAAAAAAAACATGCCGGTTTCGGTTCTCGGATATTACTCGGTAAATAAATTTTCAATGTGATAAAACAGACAAACATCTTTTTACATGGCTTTTAAATAACACTTGTATCTTTACGCCCATAATCCCCAAGAGGTAGGCAGAGGTACAACCAAGGCACCCACGACTAGCCGAAGATACAAAGTCCCACAATGTGATAGGTGGCAAGCCTATCGCCAATCGGGCACATATCCTATCCCGAGCAAAATTTTTTGTCATTAGAAAAGTGGAAAAACCCAATTTCATTTTTGTTGCCCGACCCGGGATTCGAACCCGGGACCTCATGCAGTCAATTCCAACAACTGAACCGCTAGACCAAACACATTTTATTCTACACTTGATGTGACTTATGCAATAATCGGGTTTGTATTTTATGACATCATCAAGAGTTTGCGACTTAATTAAAGTCTACTTTATTTTCGCCTCTGTGGTCTATCGGTACAGTTATCGACTTGACTGCATAAGGTCCCGGATTCCATTGGAAATGTGCCCGGTTGGCGATAGGCTTGCCACCTATCACATAGTGGGACTTAGTGTGAACGGCTAGTCGTGGGTGCCCTGGTTGTGCCTCTGCCCACCCCTTTTTTCACTTCATTTTAAAACTCTATGTCGGTGGTCAGTTACTGACGGCACGTAAATATAATTTACAAAGGAAGAATCTCTAGGTTATGGTTTGTTTTTCCACTAAACATAGTAATAACATAGTAATGAGTTTCCACTAAAGTGGGGATTTTTTTCCAACCTCCATTGTAAAATCTGACATGAAAATTTATTTTCAACAACAACTCTGTAATGCATTTCCACTAAATACAAAATATATGAAGTTATTTTGTTATATTCCAAACACCTAGGTACTAATGAAATTGTAAGTTTTACTTTTTATTGTCCACGAGCCAATCACATCAGTCAGTTTTTCTTATTCTTATCGTCAGTTCATTAGTCATATTTTTAACAGCAAATACTCAACTACAATAGTACTATTTAAATTATGCGCTTCGGCTATGTTCGTCAAGCTTCGGAAATCCGAGTGTATTTTAAAGATATTTATACAGAGTTGTTACTACACATAATTAATTATTTCATTTAAATTTAGATTATGTCAGCCAATTTAAAAATAAAAGTATAAAGTGTAAAAAGAGTAAAAAGTGTAAAACTGAAACGCATAATTTAAATAGCAGTACTTTACATTTCTATGCGCGTTGTGCGTTACCTACAATTTGTTTCAAAATCTAAAACGAAATTTAAACATCGTTTTTACTAGCTAGTGCTCGGTTCCTATTAGCTACGATTTGGAATCCGTATTTACAATCATTCGTAGTTAGGTTAAATCTAACAAGCTGTAATTATTGTTGAAATAATGTTATATGTTATAAGAAGGTAAGCCTATGCTCGCCTTTTACGAGCTGCCTCGCAGGAAGGCAGATGGTTTATTCAGCAAAGGAGCCCGGACAAACACGGATCAATATCTTGATATCTTACCAACTGACCTCAAAATGACCTCCAATTCGTACAAAAAAAATAGGGCCCGTAATCAAAACGATTCTTTTTTTAATGCTAATATTAACAACTTATCCAAGATTAGAGATCGTGCTATTTAAGGTCAGTTGCAAGGGAGCTAATGTTATTTAACAAAAATATCTTGGCAACAATACTCTAGAACAGGGGTGGGCAAATTCTTTTGACCGCGGGCCGGTAATTTAAAAATAATGTAGTAGCGGGCCAGAAAATTATAAATAATCTTGAGGCGGGCCGGTTTATTAAAACACCTAAAAATAGCAGTAAATATTACGATTATAAAAGGTTGTATAAAGATAAAATAAGGCATTATTTTTATTTTACAATCTTTTATTCAAATAAAATCCATTTATGAATTCTTAACATGTGAAATACGCAATATATATGTGTTTAGTTTTAATTCAGTTTCTTAATTGTTCAAATTTCAATAGTCTTTTAACATTTCGAACATTAATGATTTTAAAGAGGTACATATATTTTTTTAAAAAACCCTAGGTGGGCCGGATTATAAACTCTCAAGGGCCGGATCCGGCCCGCGGGCCTTAATTTGCCCCCCACTGCTCTAGAAGGCCTATCTTTCTTAGTAGATAGATGATTAAAATTGGCCGATAGTTAAGTATACGAACCAGTATTTTAGATTGTTCTGTAGTAAGACATATATATTCCTTGCACTAACATATGTTTGATACTGTTAAATCCAGGGGTAGTCCATAGACTTATACATTAGTATACCAGATTACAAAATACTTAAAATACTAATGATAATTAATCTGGCATCAGCACAATCAAAATATGTAACACCGATAGTACGTTTGGGTTTAGGACACCCAAAGGCACTGTAATTTCAACATTTAAAAATAAATTGTAAACATGTTTTAATAAATTAATAGAAGCGCTATTGTATACGAGATTTTAGGTTTTTTCTACGATATTGGAAGGCAAACAAGCAGACGGTTTTTCTGATGGTAAGAAATTCACGCCGCCTAAAGACACCAAAGGTGGTAATGGTGCGTTGCCAACCTGAGGTCTGGATATTAGGCCTCGAGCAAAAGTAAGTTTACCGGCTACCTTACCCTCCAAATTGGAACACGTCATGACCTCAGGAATAAGTAAGGCGTTGGTACCAATCCGGGTGAGTCGCTGCGAAACTCTACCACCTAGTCAGATGTCACGGTGTTAGTAACAGTAAGCTTATACTATAAACTGCCTGGCAGGAAGGCAGATGGTCTATTCTGCAAAGGAGCCCGGATCAACACGGGGTAATAGTAACGACTTGATACAAAAATATTTAGTGACATTTGACATAATCGTCAGGGTCGAATAGACCCAACTGTACGATGACCGGGTTAGAGATAACCGAAGCGTCTGAATTTTCAAGAGATACTCCATAACGGGAACCAGCTTACCGCTACAAAATACCTACTACCGTACCTTCCATACTTTATATAGACTTTTCTTACATGGATATTTATCTCCTCGGTCACAAGATAGCTACGCACCTGATACATCTTTGGTGTCTATAGGCCACGGTTGTCTCTTACTGTAATAGCCGTGTATTTGTTCGCGGTGTTATGTCACAAATATTCAAAAAAACGGGTTGCACTCCGGGAGTGCCTGCAGAAGTGAAAACCTAAATATTAACGTTGTGCATTTTTGATATTTTGGAATGGCTAGGGAATAATTTTGCACGAATCACTTTAATTCTCAGTATGAAAGTACTATCATTTATGTGGAGAATACAATATTCATTTATTGCGCTATCGTACACAAACATGACAACACGAACAAGCGCCTACGCCGTCTTACGAAATTTCAGGTCACGTGTCCTGACGCGAGTTTAGAAGTTTTTACCCATTCCAAAAAAATGCGCAACGTCGCTAAATAAGTTTTCACTTCAAAAATTGTAAACGTATAACCCTCCTTAAATCTATCCATAATGTAGCTAAAAACCATCTCGATCACCACAGCTTTTAAGCAAAAGAATTCATATCGAATTCGGTCCATTTTCTTAAGAGTTGTGATGCCACAGACTGACACACACTTTAACTCACGTTAAACTTATTACACCCCTCTTTTTCTGTCGGGGGTTATAAATAGGAAACATCACACACCTTTTTTACTGTATGATTACGACAAAGTAAAAGTGTAACTAATTTGAAATCCACCTTATTGCGTGAATGAAATATACTTCCTGATATTATTGGAACAACCAGTCTTTGGTATCACAAAGTTTATTCGACACAGCTCTCGTGGCTGGTTTTAATAGACGATGTGTATTAAATTTCATCAGATGAACTCTTATTACAACCCTCCAATTCAATAACCCCGATAAAACTTGTAAATAACGTAGCTAAGAACCTTTTCGATCACGTCAGATTCGGTCCATTCGTTCAAAAAGTTAGATACTACAGACGCACACATACACACACCCAAGTACGTGAAACTTTTAAGGCCCCTTTTTATCCGTGGGGGGCTTATGAAAGTGACCGACATAAGGCTTTGAAAGTAAAATATCGGTCCATCCGTTCAAAATTTATTATGCCACAGACAGACACACACACACGCGTCAAACTTATAACACCCCTTTTTGAAAAAAAATGAAAAGTATTTATTTGCGTAATATGTGTGTTGAAAAGTTGTTAATAAGATATTTAAGAATACAACATATTCTACCACATTGAGGTGTGCAAATATTTAATTAAATTTAAAGAAGTTACATATTCATTTAAAACGTACATTTAAATCGCAGCACTTATTTATATTTTAATAAACATTTTATTTATTAATAAACATAAGTTTCATATTTTATTATAAATAAATTTAAATGTAGATTTTTTTTTCGTGGGGGTTGAAAAAAGTATCTGAAATAAAGCTTTGAAAGTAAAATGTTGTACTTAAACTTCAAAGTATTAAATCTTGATAATAAAAGCTGCGTTTTCCCGCAACTGCCTAGTTTAGAAACCGCCGACGTTTCTGTAAATAATGCCCTGCTGTTATGACGTTTATATCAGCGTCAGCTTATTGCTTTATTACATCTGTGGCATGAAATATTATCTGTAAACCATTTTAAAGTAGGTACAAAATGACAGTCTTTTAAAAAAATTAAGATTCTAAATTCGAAAAATAGCACTTTGACATGCCCACTTGAATCAAGATCGGTTTTGGCGCCATCGAGAGAAAAGATGGTTGAAGTTTTTTCATAATTATTGTATTTCGTGTTGATTTTGAGTGAAATCAGTCAATTTTGGTGGCAAATTGTACAATTTTGTTCAGTGAAAGTGAACAAATGAAATACCAAATCACGAAGAAATTAGCGTATCGTGTATTTCCTCGTTGCTACCAAATCTCACTAGGTATATGAGCTTGAGTAATGAGGCCACCGCTTTACCCAAGACCCTGACATGGCTTATTGATGACTTATGACTAATTATAATGGAATCCTGATATTTGTAAATTTAGTGCAAATTTCTACTTAACTAATGACAAAATGCTAACGCGAATGCCAAAACCTAATGAAAGAAAGACTTACCTACTTGAGTCCAGATCAATTTTTTAATTTCGATTTATCAAAAATAGGATATCTCATTGTATTTCTAAAAAGACTACGTTGCCAGGGATTGGATAAGGGCCCGATTAGCGATAGGCTTCTCACCTTGTGGGACTAATGCAATGGTCTAATTAGGAGACGTCAGTTAACATTTAAAGCTCGGTGAAGTCAAGAATCGCGAGATTAGCAAAAAATTAGTTATTCAAAAAGTTAACATTCAATCTATCATCAAGGCACAATTTTGTATTTAATAATCGACCTAATGACTGAATAAAAAAAGTTGACTTCTCTGAGTACGGCCGTAAGTTTTTTCGGAGACGTGGGTGCCAGTACAACTAGTATATTTTTTTTGTTTTTAGTGTACCTCAAACATAGTAAAGGCGTCACATTTAAAAAAAAACATTTGTACTTCTCCACACTTAGTTTATTGCCAAATATTTTTTAGAAAAAGAGTGTTATTATAATTTTGACGTGTCTCTAAGCGTCCATTAAAGCGTAAAGTCCATTACAATGTTTGAACGGAAAAAATGGTATCGATTCGAATGTTTCGTTTAAAGCCTGACACGATCGAAATGTTTCTTAACATTTACATATAGGGCTTGTAGGTGGTTATTGAAAATGTTAATTTCTTAAAACCCCCACTTCAAATAATAAGGATAATTGTTACTATAGTATTATACCTTCATGAATGTTTATTTTTAAAGTGTAATAATGATAAAATGCAGAAAACCAACTCTAAATACAGTACAATTTTGTTTACGTCGTGAATGGAATCCTGATAAAATTAATATGAAACAACCTCTGAAATCTTGTCTTACAAAAATCCATTACAATTGGCAAACTAATCCTCTAATACATACGTATAAAAAACACACATTTGAATTGAGAACAGGAACACTCAACTCCTTCTTTCTTCTTCTTTCTTTAAGTTTTGGCATTCACGTTAGTATTTTGCCATTCGTCAAGTAGAAATTTGCATCAAATTTTTATCAATTTTGATCAATTATAATTAGTCATCAGTCATAAGTCGTCAGTAAGTTATGTCAGGCTCTTGGGTAAAGCGGCGGCCTCATTACACAAGCTCATGTAAGGAGATTTGGCGGCAACGAGGAAATACACGATACGCTAATTTCTTCATGATTATTTCATTTGTGCACTTTCACTGAACAAAATTGTAGAAAATGCCACCAAAGTTGACTAATTTCACACAACATCAAAACGAAATTTAATAATTATGAAAAAACTTCGACTCACTCAACTCCTATTACTAGCAAATTCCAAATTTACAATTAAATTGAGAACCTCTGTTCTTATTTCAAATTGTGGGTTGGGAATCTGTTAACAAAACCAGCAAAACTCAAAGACTGGAAGATTAAAAAATGGTTCTTAAATCTTAGGCTAGTAAGTAATAAAGAGTTATGAGAAATAAGGAACCAATAATCTCACCGAGACTAATATGTATATAAAACAAGATGAAATAATATTGCAAAACGACACTTTTAAATTAAAGATTGGTTCTTTTTACAATCAGTTACGCTAGTCAACCTTCAATCAACGTAAGTAAAGGTAAAGGCTATATTTAGACTAAATCGCTGTAAGTTTACGTATGTTTACCGCAAACGCACCGCAACCGCAACGCATTTCGAACGCACGCATAAAAATTTCTGCAGTTTTTATCATCGTTAACCTTTTCCGTTAAATATAATCGTTATTAGATACTTAAAAATTTAAGGCATTTTTATTTTAGCACGTGACCTGGGCTCGGGTTAACTTTTCTACTAATTTAAAAAAAGAAAAAAAAACAAAAATTTTCCCAAAGGGCACTTGTTACCCTGTTTTGATCGGGGCTCCTTTGCAAAATAGATCATTTGACTGCCTGCCAGGCATAGGCTTACCGTCACTAGCACCGTGACATCTCACAAGATGGTAGAGTTTCGGAGCAACTTGCCCAGATTTGTACCATCGCCTTACCTATTCCTACCGTCATAACGTTAAACCTTACCGTTGGCATGTTACGACTGAAGGATAAGGTGGCCGGTTAACTTACTTTTGCTCGAGGCTTAACATCTCGGCCTCAGGTTGGCAACGCACCATTACCGCCTTTGGTGTCTAGGCGGCGTGAGTTTCTTACCATCAAGAAATCCGTCTGCTTGTATGCCTTCCAATATCATAAAAAAATGTTAAGGATGTATATTGATATCTACTAATATTTGACAGGATGACCAATTACAGCCCGGTGAAGTTGAAAAAACCTCGCGGTTAACAACATATAAGCGATTTAAAAAAAAGCGTGTTTCATAGTATTTTTATTTGCATTTTTCAAAAATGTAGTAAATCTCAAAAACTGCTGAGTACAATTCGGTAAAACCAATTTTCTTTGAAAGTTTTTACTGAGATTATACATCAATTGTTTTTTTTATATTTTCCATTATCTTATTTCAGAAATGTTTCAGGCAGGTCGCTAATAACAGTAATAACTTTAAGCGGCAAAACATTTAGGAAAGTTAGTACAGCCGTTTAAAAGCTTATTAATCGCAAACAACAGATCAGGGGGCTAATTATGTATCTCAGTTGCCAACTCAAAATGGAAAAGTGTACATCAAATAACTGTCAAATGACGTGTTTTGTATTTGCTATCTCTATTGTATTTCGGTTGGTCACTGGAGATAGCAAATATAAAACACATCATTTGACAGCTATTTTATGTACACTTTTCCATTTTGAGTTGGCAACTGAGATACATAATCAGCCCTCAGAACGTCTTTTTATAGTAAGGCTCTTTGCATATTGTTTGACTTCGTGATGATTAAGTATAGTTAAAGTTATAAAGTTCGCCTCTGTGAATTAGACTTAAATTAAAGTGGTCCCGGGTTCGATCCCCGGATTGGGCAAGCAAAAGGAAATAGTATGTTTAATCAATTTTCTGAGAAAAACAACATTGCCAAGAATTGGGTATGTAACCGATTGGCGATAGGTTCGCAACCTATCACGTTGTAGGACTTGGTGTTCGGCAAGTCGTGGATACCCTGGCTGTATAGAGGCCTACCGCTTCTGAGAGACGGGTGTGAAGGTACTTTAAAAAAAACTAGGTTTTTAAAAAAGTCCCGTTTTGTCGGCACTAAACATTTTATGGCGACGACGTGGTTTTTTTTTCAAGTTGTTTAGTTTATTTTACGGAAAGGTGTTTGTTTGTTAACTCAAAACGTATCTATTAGTAAAATATAGGATACTGTTCTAGGAAGGTGTATCAGACCCACCGAGCATTTCTTCAATTTCGAGGCTATTACGGGGTGGCGCTCGAGATCCTGATGGGAAGAAGGACTACAGTATTGATGGCATCTTAGGGGGTAAGTCACTTAAAATACTAGTTTTTTTACTGATTTTTAATAGGATTCAAAGGCAAACAAGAGGATGGTAGTGAAAACATACTTGAGTCGCCTATATTCGCCAAAGGTGGTTTTCGTTTGGATTTGGTTTGGATTGCGTAAGAAGCTGCTGTGATATAAGAGACTACTGGTAGAAGAGTGCTGTGCCACAACTTGCCTAGGTCGGGATCTACCGCCTTACTCATGCCTGCCGCCATAATGAATCTGTCATATTTCAGTCTTTAGAGTAGATTTGTACAATAAACCTTCTCTCCCAACATTAGGATAGTGAAACACCTGTAACATCTTTGGTCTCTCTAGAGTTGTCTCTTACCATCAGGAAAGCCATGTGTTTGTTCACTGAAATGTAACATTTATAAAAGCTTGGCAGATCTGTAGGAATAAAACCATTGGTTCTCTATATTCTGTGCCTACCTTGTTAGGGCCTTAGCGTGAAGATATGTTTTTATGCTAAACATATATTCAATTTTTATTTTATTTTAATAAAGTAGGTAGGCATTAACAATTTATTTTTAAGGTATTATTTGCCAGATATATTTTTAATATAAGGTAAAAACTAACATCCCAAACTTAGAATATGTTTACGTAAAAGTCAACCCGTAACCCTACTCGTGTCACCTTGCACAAAAGCGGCCCACCTTTAAATATTTTGCGATGGTAATAAGGCCCAACCTGTCCAAGCTTTCTCACGAGCTCGCGACAAGGGTTCAAAAATCAATTTCCGTATACAAATCTTCCTTCATCATTGTCGAGGATGAAATATTGATAGGGGCGGCGTTGTTTGCGGGTCAAAATCGCAACCGACAAAGGTAGCCGCGATCACCCGCCGGCCATTTTGATAGCGCTGAAACATGTACAATTGACCATGTTTTGGTTGTAGGGCCATTGTTGCATTATTCTATACTTACTTTAATGGTACTGTGGATGCCGATGCCCCTACCTGTTACGTTTCCGCCTTTTTCACTATTACCGCTTGCAATATATTAATCGGGCAATTGAAGTCATTCATGTACAATTTTATGTCTTTTTGTGTTAAGAATATAAGACAAACTGTCGCCAGCAAATACCATGTTACTGGAGCGTTAGTACCTTATGGCCAGGATCTCTAACAACTTGTGTAAGTCCCTTCTTTTCAGCACGTCACAATAGCGGGCATTGATGCAATTACTGATTTTAGTACTTGCATCAATTTACCTATTTAGGTAAAGTGATTTCAGCAATCCGAGTACAGTAGTCGACTTCAAGAATAAACCATCTGCCTCAAACGGGCACTTTCAAACACAGGTTAATTTATAAGTAATTACTAAAGTGCCTTGTAGCAACTTTCATGGGTAAGAATCCAATGCCTTAATTATTCTTGCCACCATGACTCTGCCATGTTTTGAAGGTAGTGTAGTCGATAGACTTCTACAATTGGTCTCACATCCTGGCCACAAGTCATCGACGCACTTACAACATTTATGTTGTTTATTTACAGTCGTCTCTTAGTAACAACAGTGTGCATGTTCGTTGTCTTATCAAAAAAGTATTCGAAATTACATGCATGCGTTAATAATACCATTATGTGGTCTATGAGAAATAAAATATAATATTCTATGCTCCTCCTCGTTTACTGAAATTCTGTGCGGGATTCCTGCTAGTTTTGCTCATACTGTTCCGTTTTTTTTTTGAATAAACCTTAAGTGTTGGGTGTGTTTGGTATTATTACTTTGGTATAGCCATCTTGAAACTTTAATCCTTAATTAGTCTTTTGTATTAGCTAACTTTGTTCTCAGTCATCTAAACAGAAAGTGAGGAAAGGATCTTAATGGGAAACGTCCTAAGCCAAGAGGGGATTTCGTTGATAACACTTAATTAAACTCAGTTCGTGCAAAAACATTTCGGAAAGCCTCAGTCAAAAGATTAAGCAATTCTGTGATACCTTACTCTGCCAACTTCAATAATGAAAATAATGACATTAGAGCCAGAAAAATATGTAATCTACACCGGAAACCTAATTTACATGTCGTGTAATTTCCTTTCATAGAAATATTCAACTCTCTGTGTTATTACACATTTTTGTATTTTACGCTTCCATCGTTTGCACTTGGTAACAATTAAAATGTAATCGTCGAGTATGTATGAGAATATATTCTTCATTTTAACTTATATTTTAAAAAGACGAAATGAGCTAGTTTAATTTTTTCAGCGGTCATTCACTTATAATAATGAATATTATTATAAGTCAATTTGTAACTTATAATAATATTCATTGTCTACTTGTCTTTTTAACGAATACGTGATTCGTTTCGATGATGTTTCCACAAATTACAGCCACTTTACATACACATTACATACGCACTTGCATTAAAAACGCCCCACTTTCACATTCAAACAATGAGAAGACATAAAAACGATAATATCTAACATTTGTTTAATAACATCGGTCGTTAGGTACAAACAATGTCACGCTGAGGAACCTTAATGGAGGAACCTACACGCTGGCATCGCACTCATTACCTTACATACACGTCACACATACGTATTTTATAATATGCAATTTTAAAGTCTTAGTCCAAGACGTTTACTTCATTATTATTACGGTTGAAAACTAATTGTTTAAGCGACATTTGAGGCTTACAACGGTAACCTCGAACCTGAAAGATGTCTTAAAAAATGGTACGAATATAATATTCAGGCACGCTTCTGACTCTACGATTCTTATCTTTATATTTTGTTTATTATTTATTTCGTTCAGTAAGTTTTCATAACTTGCATATAAATTTGACCCAAATCTATAACACTGACAAAAAAACATATTTTTAATTTAAAGTTTCTTCACGCCCATATCCGGTATCCGGAGGTAGGCAGAGAAATAACCAAGGCACCCACGACTAGCCCAAGACACCATTTGATAGGTGGGAAGCCTATCGCCAACTGGTCACATATCCAATCTCGAGCAACATTTTTTTAATTAGAAAATTGGTAAAACAAAATTTTCTTTTTGTTGCCCGAACCAGAAATTGAACCCGCCGAATCGAAATGAGGTCCCGCCTCATGAAGTCAAGTCCAACACATGGACCGCTAGACCACTCAGGTAATATTTTTACTTAATTTAAATATTTTAGGTTCAGTTTGAAGGGTAGTTTGTTACCAGCTAATATACCTTTATAGACTTAACTTTCTTACTACATCAACGGCTTTAGTACATATATATGCATTTCTAGCCATTATGAAACCAGTAAACGTAAACGTAAACGTAGTAAAACTCCATTTTAAAATAGGTTGAAAAGTATCACAAGCTCAACCACATTTCAAGATAAACAACTCACTAATTTAGCAAAAACTTACAAAACCAAATCTGCCAAACGAAAGAACGCCCCCCGAGAACGTGCTAATCCGGCCATCTGTTAATATCAGAACGATGCGCTGAAACAAAGCCCGCCCGGGCCTTTTTAATGAGCCCAGATTACGAAGGTGTTAAACAGGCGTCGCTGCTCTTTCAACTTTCAAATTATTACTTTGAATTCAGTCGGCATCTTTACGGGGTCATATTTCGGCAATCACTAAAGTATTTCTCACTCTCTCTCACTTTGAATACTTCAATGAACCCTTCCCGCTTTTGAACATTAAAAACTACATAGTTTAAAAGTGCCACAAAAGATTCAACTTAATGACAAAGCAGTTAAGTCGAATTGATTTTGCAGAGGACCAACGCATTAAGTTTAGGTCTTCCCTTTTTGATGTAAGCACGAAAAGGAATGAAATCTTCAAGCCTATATGAGAATTCAAGGATTATATTACTTCATTTAATTATGCTTCATTTCTGTAGAGCTTTTAAATTAAGCACTGGTAAGTATCAACGGTTGAAAGGCAAAACTAACAAAGCGAGATAAAATTAAAACGAGTCTATAAGTCTATTCGTATCATGCTAAACGAATAACACAGTCTTTTTATCGCTTGTTATACATATGCTTGTATATATGTTTGGATTTCCGTCATTTAGTCAGTTTTGCTTTTCAACCGTCCTCGATTGCCATGTGTTGTGAACAACATGCTTTCCTATAGATTTTAGAATTTTATAACTTCTTAATGTTCCCAAGAAACTACTATATTTTTCCGGATAAAAATAAATAACAAATAGGTATATGAACAAACACTAAAGCTAACGTTTCTCTCTGAAGTTTGGATTATTTAGTTTACCAATTACCTACCTACTTTTGCAAAGTGGTATAATGTTGCCCAATAGCTCGTCCAGATTACCTACCTATACCTGCTTCCCTAACGATGGTGCTCGCCGTTGTTGTGTTCCTTACTAAAGGCTACAACATCCGAAAGAATTGCACAGGTAACCTAAAAACCCAACCAGCAACTATTATCTCTTACAATCTGTAGAGCAACCTATTTGTTCGCGATCTTTAAGCATAAAAACCACTCTTTCCCAAAATAAGATGATAACGACGAACACTGTTACCATGGTAGGAGGATCTACTTTATGACATAAATAAATCTCATAAATTATTAAAAAGAACTCTATCAAGAGTCGCATCTCGTTCGCACATAAGAAATCATTAAGCACTTCCTAAGGGAATCTTTGTTTAAGGCCCCATACTCAGTCAGCCAGAAAAGCCAATCACCGCGCTCCCATGATTACTATGAACAATGGCTATCTAAAGTAAACGTCTTAAGCGACAAATCATTATTTTTGACACTTTCAAGTAATAAAAGTAATTTGAAAATAGTATAAAAACTGAAACACTTATCTTTTAGTTATAGTCCTTATCTATGTTTACGTTAAATCTGGTATCGATATTATCATATTTGAAGTAGACATTTGCGTTTTGCTTTCAAAAAAGTGTTAACTTTTTGATTTTTTTCTATCGAGCAAAGTGAAATGAATCGTGTTTTGGAAACACTAGTCTAGTAAAGCATATTCATGTTTATCTTGTGTATTTTTATCAGCAAGATCCATGATTGCTTTGTATGAAAAAAACAGTAAACTGCTGACGTATTTTAGCGTACATGGCCCCTTAAGTATCTAAAATCGATGTAAGAAATATCCTTACAGTGCCAAGATCTGTTTCATTTCAATGCTAAAAATATTAAAACCGGTATCATCTTTTTATTTTATATCTTATTAATATTTATCTTATTATTTCATCTTTATACACACATGGAAATGGATCATTCATAACATTAATAATAATTGTAATCAAGAGCGCACCGGTAACAATTTGTTTCACTCCTTAGAAAATATACATACACCGAATTCGTTTACTTTTTGTGTGGAAAATTAATACGAAAAACTGTTCGAAAATCGCCAAAATAGCTATTCAATATTAAAATACATTCCACGATCAAATCGCTCGGGTGTTATTCGGGGACGGTCTCAAAGTCTCCGAAACCAGCGTGTTTGTATGATAAGGGTAATGACTGTGGAGGAAACAAGGCTGGTCTGCCAGGACCGGGAGTTTTAGAACTCGATATGCTCTGCCTACCCCGTAAGGGACTTGGCGTGAAGATATAAATGTATGTAACATTAAAATAACAGTTTCACTTTGCATATTTTACAAAGTGTTAAAAAATCTATTATGATAATTTCTGTAACCTGTCTTCTTATAGCCAAGCTATAATTCATTTCGTACAACATAGTAGCGATTTGTCAAATTCTTTTTTGTGACACGCGTATATTAATAGACTTTTTTATGTAAACCCACGTCATTCGAATCATCTAAATCAAAATCAGGACCAATCTCAGATCATCTCATTTATAAATCGGTAGCGGTATCCTACGGAAACATTAAAAAACATTCAACAATGCGCGGTTTGAACATTAGAACTGATTTTAAAAAATGCGGCTTATATTAATAGCCTTTGAAAGAAGTCAAAATTGAATGAAATGAAAAAATGGGGGCTCATGTGGAATAAGAACACCCAAATCGGCGGTCCCTTTGTCGGCTTCTTTGCTGGTCGGGTGACATTTTGGCACCATTCATTGCTTAGCCGTCGCGATTTCGATTTATGACATGTAAAACGACAACGCTCACGTTTGGCTTAGGTCACATTTGTGGGATTTATTTTATTTAACTTAATCACCCTGCGCAAATTATAAGATTTCAAATTTTGTTAGGGTTTGCAACCACCAAAGATTAAGGCTTGGCCTCTATTTCTGACATAGGTTGGTATTTTGTGATATGGAATGATAGGTATATCATAGGTAATGTATATGTCTAAAAATGTACATACCTGTATCCCCTACGAATTACGCATAGGTACAAGCAAGGGTATCCATTACTAGCTAAATTTAGAAAGAGCCACAATGTGACATGTGCTAAACCTGTCGTTAACCTAACCCTGAGCAACGTTGTTTTTTTTAATGAAAAATTGCTAAAACAATTTTATTACTAGGCCCGGGAAAGCAACTCGGGACCTCATGAAGTCAAGTGTACCTGTGATTTTAAATCTGGCTGTTAATTTATTTTTTACAATATCTATTAAGTGTTTTTATATAATAATATGACTTAAAGCACATAATAAAAGCATGTTAGCAAATGGTTATTAGGGTTAAATAAATTTGTCTATTTATATATTAATAGATATTTTAATTAAATATCTCGAAGCGTAGTTAAGTAGTACTATTTCAATTGAGGTAGGTTTGTTTTTCTACCTAACTCCAAAAATGAGGAGTTTCCTAATTCCACTGTATGTTTGTATTTGTTACTAAGTCAATAACAAACATAATTTGATGGCTGTTTTTTTTAATAAATACCTACAAATTTTAACAAATAGTTAGTAAGTAATACTTAATGTGAAATTCTCAAGTTCGGATCGGACGGAACGTGATTTTTGATCAAATATCCCACCACCTTGGAGTCATCACCTGCCTCTCCGAAAAAGAATAGGGTACCTATATGACATTTTTTTACTTTTATTTTTAATCAATTGGTACCATATTAATAGAAATATCAGTGAAAGAATCACTCAGCTATTCTAAAAATCACGTTTTTGGACTAATTAATAAAATACCCTATACTAAAAGCGCACTCGAATGTGACTTCACGTTCGAAAATTTTATATATCACACAAGTTTTTTGTTGGGTAGTTTTATTAAAAATTGCGTTAATGGGAGTGGTTTATTAAAAAAAGTTGCTTCAAATTGAGTGTTTTATTTATTGGTCATATTATTGTTTTAATAATTGAATACTTTTAATTAAGTACCCAGCATTAAATAATGTAATATTAAATATAATATATATCTCTGGACAAGTTATACAAATCGAAACTGACCCCAAAGTAAGCAAATTATATGCTTGTGTTATAGACGCTAGTCAACAATTCTAATACATAGAAATACTTAAATAGATACCAGAATAAATTAAATAAACACCCAGACATAGAAATGCAGACATCTAAATGTTCATCTGACGTATCTGCCCCCGTCGGGAATCGAATCCGAGCCTCGCGGTTGGTCAATGTAATTAGGTGTGTTCTCTGGCCACTGCATCAATGAGGCGGTCTTCAAATGATCATTAACATATGAAACCTGATATATTTCAAAATCAGTAAGGACATGTTACTTCTTAAATTGCATTATAAGCAATATGCATGTTATATTAAATAAATAAATATCAGTAATTTACCGAATTATTAAATCGCGGCGTGGTAATGTAAATGTTATGGTTTACTAAATTCAACATTTCGTTGATTAGGCAATGGGGTGCTCACATATACTCCTTTACAAACCTTAATTAATACTTTTTTTGTAGGTAGGTACCACATTTTTCTTTTCTTTTTTTTCTTTCTTTAAGTTTTGGCCTTCATGTTAGTATTTTGCCATTCGTGAAGTACGAATTTGCATAAAGTTTTACATCAATTTTAATAAATTATAATTAGTCATCAGTCATAAGTCGTCAGTAAGTCATGTCAGGCTCTTGGGTAAAGCGGCATCTTTATTACTCAAACTCATGTAAGGACATTTGACAGCAACGAGGAAATACACGATAGGCTAATTCCTTCATGATTATTTCATTTGTGCACTTTCACTGAACAAAATTGTACGAAATGCCACCAAAATTGACTAATTTCACTCAATATAAACACGAAATTCAAAAATTATGAAAAAACTTCGACCATCTTTTCTCTCTATTTCGTCAAAACTCTGGTACCACATTTATATATACAAAACAATTAGTCTGTTTGTTTGTTTTCTTACACTACGTATGTAAAAATGTTTTATAACTTTTGATTTTCATAACATGAATGATAGTCAAAAGAAAATCTAAACACGCAAAACTTTAAAAAATATTCCTTCAGCTTTGTTTTTTATCTTGTGATTGATTGACAGAAATTCCAACTTTTGTTACCACAATTTAACGTAATAAAATTTTGTTAATAGCGACGCTGTACTAAATTTTATCATCATACTTAAGCATAACCTCCCAAATGATTTCATTATTGGACAATTTTTTTGTTAACCAGATAAAAATGTTAACGGTTAGTTTATTAACTATCAGATTATTATCAGAGCGAGAAATGCTTTATGATACATATAAATTTTTCACTCTTTTTTTACATATTTCATTATTATTATTAACTCTTTATTGCACACAACAAAAATTACAGAAAAACTTAAGACTAACAAAATTCCTAAAGGAAAATATACATTATGTACGTATAACATGTAATAACATGTATGTGCCGTTTGGATCGATGACTCGTTGCCATCTTGTGCGTAGTGCTATGATCCCATTCCTGTAGAAATTTTGAGGATGCTTTAACACATCCCAGCCAAGTTCTCTCAATTTTTGTTATAAAACTTTAAAACGTACCTAATTTCTTCGTCACATACGTTAATTTTGCCAAACCAGCCAGTTACATTCAATACAGCCAAGGATACTTGATTACTAATAATACATTCAAAATAAGAAATACTTTTGCCCCGACCTATTAAGTACAAAGGGCAAGCCTAACTCTAATGAATTAAATTTCTTGCAATCAATCCGTTAAAAGAAAATTATTAATATAAAAATAAGTAGAGCTGGTATAGAAAACTATGCTAAATATAACTACTTAATACATATACGTGTGCAAGATGTAAAACGTACTAGATTAAAACGACACAGTAGAAGCAAATAACACCAACAAAATTTGTCTTCAATTATTTTTTTAACAAGGGTTACACACACGAATTTCATTAGGATGTGAATTCCGCAACCTTAAAGGTTGAACTGATAATGAACAGAATGAGACTTCAGACGGGGATAAATATTTTTTTTGGAAATTACTGTCACTACCTCAAAGTTCTCTATCTCTGTCTAAAGTCGATGAACATTCATAAGTACATCTTGCTATTGCAAAAATTACTAAGTTTACCTGAACGTTAGACAGTGTATCTAGTTATTGAAAAATTAGCCCTAAGCATACATATGACCAGCAATTTACCAGCGACTTCGTCGGCGTGGAAATCGTTTCCATGTCATTCCTCATAACACACCCTAGGAGGTTGATTTTTGAAAATATAAAATAGCCTATGTTTGAACTCCGCCTTTATCATAATGCATATCAAATTTCTGCACAATTGGTTAAACACTTTAGCCGTGAAAGAGGCGCAGATGAAAAGGACGACAGACTTTTGTTTTTATAATATTACTGTCAGTTCTGAGGAATTTCGTTCCTTCTATTTGTATAAGAAAAATCAAAATGTAGTTTTCCTAGTTTACTCGCAGAAGAACTGGATAAAAAATATCCTATGCCTGTCAATGGGGCTAAGCTTCCTCCTTATCAATTTTCAGCGAAATCGGTTTAGCCGTTCTTGTGCTAGTATAGGGATTAGCATGGCTATGTAGTATGGACTAATATGGATTACTAGACTTTGGTATGACCTACCAACATTGGCTAATATTTAATAGACTTATATTTTAATTACAGATCGAGGATCAGACTCATCTGATATAGAGTCAGAACCAGGACTGACCTTAAAAAGAAAGCAACGTCGGTCCCGCACCACATTCACTGGAGAACAGCTGGATGCGTTGGAAAGGGCCTTTCACAGAACGCAATATCCAGATGTATATACAAGAGAGGAGCTGGCATTACAAACTGGACTCACTGAAGCAAGAATTCAGGTACATTTTAATTGTATTGTAAAGTACTAGCTGAGCCGACACGCGTTGGTCTTGCCTTAACTATGAATATTGAATTAAACTTTTCTTTTTACCCTCTCTAATAGAGGTGGTTCCACAGCGACTACATACGTGTACTAGGTCCTTTCAGGAGGCACACAAAAGACTAGGCATTAAGCTTAACTGTCGAAACCTAGGCCAATAAAAAAAATATCATTATCATATTAGAAATCTTATGAGAATTCTACTAACATTAGCAGTGCAAAATTTTATTAGAATGGGTGGATGTTTGTAACGCTTTGACGCAAAAACTACTGAACAGATTCAAATCAAACGTTAGTTAGTAGTGGTTAGTTTGTAGATCAGAAAAACATATAATGTACAATTCATACAAATATATACTTTAAGATTAGAGCAAAGCCGCGTGTGGAAGCTAGTTCTGTGTAATTCCAATATTTACTTATTAACGTGTGTTTCATTATAAATCTAATTTGAATAATCGAGATTAAATGTATGAGTAGATTTAAATATATCCTTTATACTAAATTTAACTGGTCCGTCAGTTTAAAATGAAGTTTTCGTTCAAGTCTACAGTAAAACAAAATTGAAGATTTGTAAATTTTAAACAATACTAAGACTTTAACCACTAGTTACAATTTTGCGATAATTCGTTGAATTACTGAAATTCCTTCCTTAATGCTGTGAACCGGTTTAGGGGACATATTAAGACGTAAAAGAAGAATAAATAAAGAAGAGACGAACATCTTAACCATAAGATGACTATGCGCTATTTACATCTGTGGTTTCTATAGACAGAGTGTATTTCTTAGTATCAGATAACCCATCTACTTATTTCTTTGATCTTAATGAAAACGTATAACTGATCAAGGACATATTTAATCCTTACGAATTGCAAAGGTACAGAAATATACATATAAGATTACTAAACTACTAGATGGTAGAGTTTTGCAGCGACTCGCCTGGATTGGTAACTCCACCTTATCTATTCCTGCCGCCATAACGTCAGTGTTGCCGTTGACGCGTCCTGGTTCGGAGGATAAGGTAGCCAGTAAACTTACTTTTGCTTAGGCCTCATATCCCGGCCTCAAGTTGGTTGCTACCATTACCACCATTACCATCAGGAAATCCGACTGCTTGTTTGCCTTCCAATATCATAAAATTAAAAAATGTATATAAATCCATTATCAAGATTACTAACGTATAATGTCGTCCATTAATTATCCTTATTTTATTTCTAGGTTTGGTTTTCTAACAGAAGAGCTCGCTTACGCAAACATACGGGATCGAATCCCACTCCAACTTTAGGAAGCTACTCATCGTTACCAATGCCACAAATACCCTGTCCATATCCTCCGAGTGATATATCAGCGTTATCACAACATCATCCTCAGCATCCTGAAGCTTGGCATCATCAGAAATATGCTAATTATAATCAACTCATGGCTCAGTCACAGCATTTAAATCAAGCTTTCCAAAGTGCAGCTTTCCCTAGCACTTCCGGTTCTACATTTGGCCATTTAGTATCTACAGCGGCTGCATCTTCTCATAGTCAACTATTAGAGGCTACTCCTCCTAGGAATGACTACACTCGATACCCAAGCAGTGATATTTACAACAAAGTAAACTATATAACCAAAGAAACTGATACAGAAGAGAAAGTTATAGGTGAAGAAGTAATAGAGCAAAGAGACGACACGTATGCAAAAACAATAAGTGAATATAAAGAGTTACCAAGCAGTGAATTTCCCAAAATACCTACAGATTATTCTAAGCTGCCTGTAGACCCAGCATCAGCTAACTGGAGTCCTTCAAATGGTTCCCTGAATATGGGTCTTGTAGGGCTACCTAGTGACTATAAGTACATGAATGATTCATATTCATTTCCAAACATAATTCCTGACCCGCTCAATCAACACAATTATAACACTCCCCCAAATGCTACGAATAAGTATTGGATATGACACTGCATTAATTTTTCCACAGAACCCATCCAAATTAGGTGACAAAAGACAAGTTTAGAAGTCACTTCAAAGTGTTTAAAACAATATTTCCAATCCTATCGTTAGATGCTCAACTTTAAGTGAATTGATAACTAAAAACAAGCAAGCAAATGAGCTTGCTTGATTATTACTGACTATTTGACGTCTGGGAGCTGTAGTGCCTAATTCCATACTTCGTAATCAAATCTGTGGCAGCATTAGTGTATATGTGTACCATATTTCCAGCTACCATCAAGTTGGGGCGTACAAATTGCTTACGAAAATTTAAAGGCGGGGAAAAGCTTACAAAATGTATGACAGGACTAAGTACCTATGCAACAACAATATTAACGTTGTTGATTTAATTAAATTTAGTTAAATTATTTTGTTATATTTAAAATCAATAATATACATACACTTTGTTTTTATTTTAAATATACCTCTTTTGCATTCCAACACTTTATAGATACCTATTTTAATACCAAATTTTATTATTAGGAAAATATAAGTCATTAGTATTAATTAGCAATAATTATGACATAGTACTATTTTAATAACAACAATCATTAAGTAAGATGTAATGTTTTTGTTTTCTATCACGTTGTCCTGTGTTCTGTATTTCTGTAAAAGGTTAAAGAAGTGCTAAATGAAAAGATAATTAAATTTGTTATTTTGTAATATTGATTGTTGCAAAAACCTATTCGTAAACCATTACGGAATTAAAAAATACTACATCAAACCATCGCGTTTTTCCGTTTGCTACAGGTGTTTTAATTTCTTTATATTTTTTTTAATGATACTGGAAGGCAAACAAGCAGACGGATTTCCTGATGGTAAGAAGTTCACGTCGCCTAGAGACACCAAAGGTGGTAATGGTGCGTTACCAACCTGGGGCCGGTATGTTAGGCCTCTAGCAAAAGTAAGTTTACCGGCTACTTTACCCTCCGAACCGGAACACGTCATGACGTTATGGCAGGAATAGGTAAGGCGATGGTACCTATCCGGGCGAGTCGCTGCTAAACTCTACCATCTAGTCAGAATTCACGGTGTTAGTGACGGTGAGCCTTTGCTCGCCTTTTACGAGCTGCCTGGCAAGGAAGGCAGATGGTCTATTCTACAAAGAAGCCCGGACCAACACGGGAGCATATTTTATATGATGTATTAACTTTGTGGTAGTTTTTAATAAATCTTTCGAAACAAATTCACATAACATAGCAATAACAGGCCTTGAAATATTTTTTACCTGAATAAAACAATAACAAAATACAGCTATGTACTTAGAATTGATATTCATAAATTATGGATTGGACATGTTCTATTGCTTTCAACTGTAACTTGTAACAACAGGTAATTACAATAATGTCATTAAATTTTCATAAATTCAAAGGAATACCATGTTTGTATGAATTGATAATGTCTTTAAAAAATGACACACTTCTAATAATAGCCTGTAGATATTTAGTAAAACGATATAATTGCAATCAGAAGAATATTTTGATGGAGATTTAATTAACTTTGTGTTTACAAACTTATAACATTACGGTAAAACCATGTATAGGTTAAATTATTATTATATTATGTAACAAATAAAAAGCGAATAGTTTTGCAAAACTTTATTTTCAATAGTTTTCTATTTCATAATAACTCTAAACTTGTAAAAATTTTAAATAAATATTTTAAATGAGTAATAACATTGTTTCATTATGTGTGAAAAAACGTGTCACTAACTATATTAACCACACTAAAGTTATACTGTTTGAGACGTTATTTCAACCACAGATGCTTCTGGTTCAGCAGGTATGGTTATACCATCAAATAAGTTAGTTTCCGTTGCTGCTACATCTACAGGTGTTTGTGGTTCAATTGTGGTCATTAAAGGAGTATTGTCAGTAACAAATGGTTTTGGTTGAGTCGATCCTACAACTTGATCTGTGCCATTTACCACGGTAGTTGGTGTTGTTTGTGTACTATTCAAAGATAAACTAGAAGCAGAACTGTCATTAGTTTTTAGATTACCACTAATAATGTCAATTAGAGATGTTGAAACTTCAGAAGCTATTGCTATATCAGTAGTAACATCATATGATTGTATGCTCTCAGTAGCTAAATTATTAGTCACCACACTATTACCGACATCATTTGCAGTGGTAGTAGAATCAATGACATTTATTGTAGGATCGCTGTTTCCGATTAAATCTTGATAACTTCCTTTAACAGTTTCAGTTGTTACGCTTTCTAAAACGATGTTTTGATCAGTTACCGATGGGACCGTACTTTGACCCACAGAGACATCTGCTCCATTTGGAGATTTATTAATATCATCAACGTTTGTTTGATCAGTTGTCACAGAAAATGCCACACCCAAGTTTTCATTATTCGTAGATATGGTATTTGCGGGGACAGTAAGAAGACTATCTTGACCCTGAGATAAGCCTGCACCATTTGAAGATTGGCCAATGTTATTAGCATCTGCAGCAGCTACATTATTACTTTCTTGTCCAGTAGGTACTGTTGCAATGTTTCCATTACTTGCAGGAGGGACATCACCACTCACGGCTGGAACACTACTTTGAACCACAGATACATCTGCACTGTTAGGAGATTGGCTGATGTTATTAGCATCTGCAGTAGCTACATTATTACTTTCTAGTCCAGTAGGTACTGTTGCAATGTTTGCATTGTTTGCAGCAGGGACATCACCACTTACGGATGGAACATTACTTTGAACCACAGGTACATCTGCACTGTTAGAAGGTTGGCTGACGTTATTAACATCTGCAGTAGCTACATTACTACTTTCTTGTCCAGTAGGTGATGTCGCAATGTTTTCGTTGTTTGCAGCAGGGACATCACTACTTACGGATGGAACACTGTTTTGACCCTGAGATAAGCCTGCACCATTTAAAGATTGGCCAACATTAGTAGCATCTGCAGCAGCTATATTACTGTTTTCTTGTCCAGCAGGTGATGTTGCAATGTTTTCATTGTTTGCAGCAGGGACATCACCATTTACGGATGGAGCACTGTTTTGACCCTGAGATAAGTCTGCACCACTTGAAGTTTGCCCAACGTTATTAACATCTGCAGTAGCTACATTATTGCTTTCTGGTCCAGTAGGTACTGTTGCAATGTTTTCATTGTTTGCAGAAGGGACATCAACACTTACGGATGGAACATTACTTTGAACCACAGGTACATCTGCACTGTTAGGAGATTGGCTGACGTTATTAACATCTGCAGTAGCTACATTACTACTTTCTTGTCCAGTAGGTGATGTCGCAATGTTTTCGTTGTTTGCAGCAGGGACATCACCACTTACGGATGGAACACTGTTTTGACCCTGAGATAAGCCTGCACCATTTAAAGATTGGCCAACATTAGTAGCATCTGCAGCAGCTACGTTACTACTTTCTTGTCCAGTAGGTACTGTTACAATGTTTCCATTACTTGCAGGAGGGATATCACCACTCACGGCTGGAACATTACTTTGAACCACAGGTACATCTGCACTGTTAGGAGATTGGCTGACGTTATTAACATCTGCAGTAGCTACATTACTACTTTCTTGTCCAGTAGGTGATGTCGCAATGTTTTCGTTGTTTGCAGCAGGGACATCACCACTTACGGATGGAACACTGTTTTGACCCTGAGATGAGCCTGCACCATTTGAAGATTGGCCAACATTAGTAGCATCTGCAGCAGCTACGTTACTACTTTCTTGTCCAGTAGGTACTGTTGCAATGTTTTCATTGTTTGCAGAAGGGACATCACCACTTACGGATGGAACACTGTTTTGACCCTGAGATAAGCCTGCACCATTTAAAGATTGGCCAACATTAGTAGCATCTGCAGCAGCTACGTTACTACTTTCTTGTCCAGAAGGTACTGTTACAATGTTTCCATTACTTGCAGGAGGGATATCACCACTCACGGCTGGAACATTACTTTGAACCACAGGTACATCTGCACTGTTAGGAGATTGGCTGATGTTATTAACATCTGCAGTAGCTACATTACTACTTTCTTGTCCAGTAGGTGATGTCGCAATGTTTTCGTTGTTTGCAGCAGGGATATCACCACTTACGGACTGAACACTGTTTTGACCCTGAGATAAGCCTGCACCATTTGAAGATTGGCCAACATTAGTAGTATCTGCAGTAGCCACATTACTGTTTTCTGGTCCAGCAGGTGATGTTGCAATGTTTTCATTGTTTGCAGAAGGGACATCACCACTTACGGATGGAACACTGTTTTGACCCTGAGATAAGTCTGCACCACTTAAAGATTGGCCAACGTTATTAGCATCTGCAGCAGCTATATTATTACTTTCTTGTCCAGTAGGTACTGTTGCAATGTTTCCATTATTTGCAGGAGAGACATCACCACTTACGGCTGGAATATTACTTTGAACCACAGGTACATCTGCACTATTAGGGGGTTGGCTGACGTTATTAGCATCTGCAGTAGCTACATTACTGTTTTCTGGTCCAGCAGGTGATGTTGCAATGTTTTCATTGTTTGCAGAAGGGACATCAACACTTACGGATGGAACATTGTTTTGACCCTGAGATAAGCCTGAACCATTTGAAGATTGGCTAACATTATTAGCATCTGCAGCAGCTACGTTACTACTTTCTTGTCCTGTAGGTACTGTTGCAATGTTTCCATTACTTGCAGGAGGGACATCACCACTCACGGCTGGAACATTACTTTGAACCACAGGTACATCTGCACTATTAGGGGGTTGGCTGACGTTATTAGCATCTGCAGTAGCTGCATTACTGTTTTCTGGTCCAGCAGGTGATGTTGCAATGTTTTCGTTGTTTGCAGAAGGGACATCACCACTTACGGATGGAACACTGTTTTGACCCTGAGATAAGTCTGCACCACTTGAAGATTGGCCAACGTTATTAGCATCTGCAGCAGCTATATTATTACTTTCTTGTCCAGTAGGTACTGTTGCAATGTTTCCATTATTTGCAGGAGGGACTTCAACACTTACGGATGGAACATTACTTTGAACAACTGGTACATCTGCACTATTAGGGGGTTGGCTGACGTTATTAGCATCTGCAGTAGCTATATTACTGTTTTCTTGTCCAGCAGGTGATGTTGCAATGTTTTCATTATTTGCAGGAGGGACATCACCACTTACGGATGGAACATTGCTTTGAATAACAGGTACATCTGCACCATTAGGAGATTGGCTGACGTTATTAGCATCTGCAGTAGCTATATTACTGTTTTCTTGTCCAGCAGGTGATGTTGCAATGTTTTCATTGTTTGCAGAAGGGACATCACCAGTTACGGATGGAACATTGTTTTGACCTTGAGATAAGCCTGCACCATTTGAAGATTGGCCAATGCTATTACCATCTGAAGCAGCTGCATTATTGTTTTCTTGTCCAGTAGTTGATGTTGCGATGTTTTTGTTGTTTGATGAAATGTCTCCTTCCGGTAGTGATGGAACATTATTTTGACCCTGAGTTAAATCTGCACCATTTGGTGATTGACTAATATCTGTTCCGACATTATCGTTGTTTATAAGTTTACCATTATTATTTAAACTATTTTCAGGTACATTAGATGTAGGTATTTTTTTAGGTGCTCTATTTTCTGTATCAGTTCCCGTAACATCCACATTTAATTGTTTGCCTCCAGTTATTGAATTAGAAACGACATCTGTTAGGAATCTGACAACTGTTTCCAGGAATGTTTTCGCATTGGTAATGTTTCGCTTAGCTTGTTCTACCCATGGTAAATTCAAATTGTTAAATAGTAAGGTCTTATTATTTAAAAGTTCTGTTTTATTATTTAGCTCCTCTATCTGAGTTTCGAGTTTGGCTCGCAAATCTTGGATGCCATTTATATTTGTTTGGCTTAGTATTTGTTTCTTTAACGATTCACGTGAGACAGGATCAGATTTTAGTTTGGCGTCAACTAGTGTTACTATAGCATTACGACGTTCACTTTTACTGCTATTTGGACTCAAACCAAGTTCTTCTGTTAAATATCTGTTTAAAGCAGCTTGCCTTTCTAATTTGGTACTAGAGAAAGATAAACCATACTTGTCGTATATATGGCCTCTCCAAATGTCTTCAAGTTCAATAGAACTTTCTTCTTGAGTTTCAAGAAAATCATCTTCAGTAGATTTATCCCTTAGATCATTTTTAATGTCATCCAATTGTTTCTGTACCTCTTTTTGTCTTTGCAGTTCCTCTCTGTGTAATTTAATCTCAACTTTTTTGCGTTGCTCTTCTAGTTTACGCTTTTCTTTTTCTAACTTTTCTTGTTTTTTGCGTTCCTCTTTCTCTAACTTTTCTTGTCGTTTCTGTTCTTCTTTTTCTAATTTCTCACGCGCCTCACGCTCTTTCCTTTCTACTTTTTCCCTATATTTTTTCTCTTCTTGTTCTGCTTTGCGTCTTTCCTTCTCTATTTTCTCTAACAATTTTTGTCGTAACTTTTCTTCTTTTGCCAGCTGTTTAATTCGTACCTCCGCAATTTTCCTTTCAATTGAATTATTATCATCATCATCATCATCATCGTCGTTGCTGGTATCTACAGTTTGGGCAGATTCATCGGAATCCGATCGTTTGTTTCTTAATAATATTCTAGAGTCATTGTCTTCGAATGGAATGTATTTCGCATATACTATGGAAACACTGACCTGAAAATTAAAAAAAAAATATTTTAAATATCATTTTACCACACTCTTAAAGGGAATACTTTGTTCATGTCTTACAAGATGGATGGATTCCTTTTACATTACTTTATTCGTTACCATGGTTTGATTTGATTTTTAGCGAAACATCCAGGAGATTAAATCTATATATATATAAAAATCAATTGCTGTTCGTTAGTCTCGCTAAAACTCGAGAACGGCTGAACCGATTTGGCTAATTTTGGTTTTGAATTATTTGTTCAAGTCCAGGGAAGGTTTAAAAGATAACAAAAAGGTAAAACTTGCGAGAAAACTAAGAAAAAAAATTATTTTACTTTTTCCCATACAAACTGAACGGGTAGGACGAAGTCCGCCGGGACAGCTAGTATTTCATAAAAGGAAAAAAAGTTATTTTACGCAAACAGAAATAACAACGTCAGAATAAAATACGAAAATAATTAGTGTGCTTAATACGAAACTTACACAACAACAAGAAATGTTTTAATATTATTATTAGAATTAAAACGACAAACCGTTTTATTATTATATTTTAAAATAAAATAAAAGTAAATATCTACAAGCTCATATCCCCGAAGACGTAGGCAGAGCAACAAGCAAGGCGGCCACGACTAGGTGAAGACACTAGCACAACTCAAATCTCCTAGTAGGCTGTTGATAAAATGTATGTGGGACCATTTGCTATCTTCCGAAGAAAAAAAAATGATAAATTAAATCTTACATTCATTTTCAGTCAGATTTTTTTTCCTTGAAAAAATGACAAACATCCATTCATCTATACACGCAAGTCCCTACGTACTACAATATCATTAGTTTCTTTTCAAATAACTAGAAGCAATAAAACGTTATATGACATTTTTTTGTAAGATAGCAAATATTTCCGAATTGGTCTCACATCAATTTTTTTAACATCCAACGACTAGATTTTAGTTAGACTTATAACATTTTTAATCTTTATTTTTTGGAATGACTTATATGTTGCCAACTTCAACGGGCTTTAAACAGCCTTGACCGCCTCGTTGGTCGAGTGGCTAACGTACACGCTTAACTACATCGACCAAACGCGAGGCTCGGGTTCGATTCCCGACGGGGGCAGGCATTTATGTGATGAACATTTAGATATCTGCATTTCCGGGTCTGGGTGTTTATTAAATATATTCTGGTATCTATCTAAGTATTAGTATCATTGACTAACACCCATAACAAAAGCATATAATTTGCTTACTTTGGGGTTAGATTCAATTCGTGTGATTTGTTCAGGGATATTTATCATTTATTATTATTATTTATTTAAACACATTTTTAATCACTGTTATTATAATTATGCAATATTTAGTATACCTAACTCAAAATCCACACCTTACCTATTCCTGCCGCCATAACTGCATGACGTTTTCCGGTTCGGAGGGTAAGGTAGCCGGTAAACTCACTTTTGCTCGAGGCTCAACATCCCGGCCTTTGGTTGGCAACGCACCATTACCACCTTTGGTGACTCCAGGCGGCGAGAATTTCTTACCATCAGGAAATCTGTCTGCTTGTTTGCCTTCCAATATCATAAAAAAAACGGGTCATCACAAAACTAATACGGGACCACCTCAGAATCATGTTTCTAAACAAAATCAAAACCGTCTTTCGAAAAGAGAACCATCACAATCAGTTAGCTATTGGCCGAGTTATCGCGTAAGAAACATACAAAAAAACACAGTCGAATTAAAAACCTTCTCCTTTTTGACCGCCTTTTTGGTCGGGTGGCTAGTGTACACGCCTAACTACGCCGACCAACCGTTCTTGGTCAAACCCAAATTTTGGGTTCTATTCTCGATAGGGGCAGGCATTTGTGTGATTTAAACATTTAGATGTCTGCATTTTCGGGTATTTATTAAATTTATTATTGTATCTATTTAGGTATTTCTATGTATTAGGATCGTTGACTAACACCTATAATACAAGCATATAATTTGCTTATTTTGGGGTTAGATTCAATTTGTGTAACTTGTGCAGAGATATTTGTTTATTTATATTTGGAGTTAATTCAAAACGAACTAATAACTGTAAAATGAGCTTGGACAATTAATAAAGTATCAATCTAAAACTATCCTATTCGATTTCAACAATATCAATCCCACAATTCACTTACTTTAATGTTGTAGCTATCAACTGGTAATTGTTATTTTTACATTCTTACTTAATTTTTGGAACATAGATTCGTAACTTTATTTTAATTACTTTTTTATATTCAAATTTTTTAAAATAAATTTTGCAAATTAAACTAGTTTAATTTAATTAATTTATATATAAACTAGCTGTTACCCGCGGCTTCGCCCGCGTAGTCTACTAATTTGATATTTAGCTCTCCAACACTGCTCGTTAAAATTTTAAGATAAAAAGTAGCCTATATCGCTATCCAAAGTTTCATATAAATTTTTTGTAAATATTAAAATCAATTCAGCAATTTGCCCGTCAAAACTGATCATACACTGTCTCTTTTCTAATTTCACTTCAGATAAATAGTTGGAATACGTTATTGTGTTTACATACGCAAATTGTGCAACCCCGTTCACCGTCATAGGGTTTGATTTTCAAAAACCGCTCAGATATGTATCTCATAATTTGTATTGCAGAGCATTATTTCAGTGACACGCAAAATATTTCAATAGAATTAAATTTCCCATACAAACTTAGATACCCCCTTTGACCCATAATGGGGGTGAATTTCGAAAAATCCTGAAATACTTGTTTCATCATTTGTACTAAAAAGCATTAATTCAAATTTTCATGCAAAATTAATGTGCAATAAAAATATTTTTCTCATACATGCTTTGCCTACCCTTTTAACCCATTTAAGGGTTAAATTTCCAAAAAATAATATGCCTATGACCTTCTCATGAATGCAAACTATCTACATATCAAATTTAAGCAAAATCGGTTGGGTGGTTTAGGCGTGAAAAGGTAACAGACAGACAGACAGATTTACTTTCGCATGTATAATATTAGTGTGGATTATTAAATTACGAACGTAAACACAATTTAGATAAAAAATGTCGCGCCGAAAAGCACGTTTTTATTAAGTTTGTTATTTTCCTCGCTAAGGAGCTCCGATAAATGTACGCATTTATTGATCGCTGTAAATTATTACAGTCCTATGAAAAAGGCGC
>NJDD01000266.1:298302-337697 GCA_002245505.1 Calephelis nemesis
ACCATCGCGAACTTTAATGTAGACCTTTTTAGGGTAAACAATACTAAGTACATTATTTTGATCGATCTTATAGAGTTGAGCCAGCGTTTGCAATGCAAGCGCAAAAATATATGTTTATTTACGTCTTCGTGTTAGAAATCTTGAAATTATCAGTGGTTTTCTAATATATGAAGTATGTAATTATACATATAAACCTTCCTCTTGAATCACTCTACCTAATGAAAAAAACCGCATCAAAATCCGTTGCGTAGTTTTAAAGATGTAAGCATACATACATACAGACAGACATGGAAAGCGACTTTGCTTTATACTATGTATAGATAATATCGTATCAAAATCCGTTGCGTAGTTTTTTTTTTATGTTATAGGAAGGCAAACAAGCAGACGGATTTCCTGGTGGTAAGAAATGCACGCCACCTAGAGACACCCAGGATGGTAATGGTGCGTTGCCAATGCGGTCAGGATGTTAGGCCTCGAGCAAAAGTAAGTTTACCGGCTACCTCACCCTCCAAACCGGAACACGTCATGACGTTGTGGCGGCAGGAATAGGTAAGGCGGTGGTACTAATCCGGTCGAGTCGCTGCGAAACTCTACCACCTAGTAGGATGTCATGGTGTTAGTGATGATAAGCCTATGCTCGCCTTTTACGAGCTGCCTGGCAAGAAAGGTAGATGGTCTATTCTACAAAAGAGGCCGGACCAACACGGGGTAGTTTTGAAGATTAAAGCATACAAAGGGACTTAGGGACAGACGAAGCGACTTTGTTTTATACTATGTATGTGTAGTGATTTCTGATTGATTAGAAAAGTTCTCGCCCATATTTGAATTATTGTGACCATAGCCTTTTTCGGGCTGAATCCTATCCTGCAGTAATGTTATGACGATAAGTATTTCATAAGCCGTAATATTTATTAGACAATGATGTAGGAAGTTGTTATGTTTGATTTTGTCATATGACAGATGTTATCGCAGTGTTATAAAATTCAGTCTATTCCAATATTAAGATACATCTTATCTATGTTTATAAAAATGAATCCTTGTTTCGCGTGGTCATCACGCCGGAACGGATGGCCCAATTTATTTATTTATAACTAAATGTCCCGGTGAACTTCGTTCCACCCGTTCTGTTTGCATAGAAAAAATAAAGTAATATTTTTCCCATTTTCCCTACAACTTTCCCGGTTTTTTCTTCATAAAAACCTTCTCCTGATAATAACTAACAAAACAAAAAAATAATCATCCAAATCGGTTAAGTAGCACGGAAGTTATGCGCTTACCAATACTTTTAACGATTCATTTTTATATTATAGATTAACTAGCGGCCCGGTACGTGCTTCGCTACGTATAAACCGAAATATTAAAAAATAATTGGAACATTAAATTCATTTATTCATACAACATAAAAAAAATGTTAGCTATTTTAAAACTTAATCCAAAACTTTTGAATATCTTCTTTTTCCATTTTGAGCATGAAAAAACAAACGGCTAGGGGTACCGATACAGGCGACATATGACCGTATAAATAACACAGCAAAAAAAAAACAAATGAAAACAATTTCACTGAAAATAAACAAAATGATCCGCTATTTATTGTTACAAAAAATGTAATAAATAAATTACCGCTCTACCGATTATAAGCAAACTTCACATAAACCATCTACTAAAGTAGTCTTAAGAAAGCTTAAATATTTGGTTTGGATAGGTGAACCCGTTCTTGAGTTATGAAATTATGACGAAAAGTGGCTTTGATTTTTATACATAGACATATAATCTTCATAAAAGTTTTGCCATTTTTGTTACTAAATTAATTTTTTTTATGTATATATACCTACTGTTGTTAATATACTTATATTAAATTTGAATATTAACAACATATCTAATAATTTGATTATATTGTGTTATTAAACAAATTTTATTGTGTTATTTATTGTCAGAAAAAGGTTCTTATGAAAAGAAAAACCAGAAAAATTGCATTGAAAATGGGAAAAAATTATAATCATTTATTAAATCAGACATACCTTCATATTATGTTACAATGAACCTAAAAATCAGTGTTAGTAAATTTATTGTTATTATTTAAAACATTAAATAATTTAATCCACTTATTAGAAAATATTGCTAATGTTCAAATTTACTATAAATTAACAACCTACAAATAAATTTTATTTAGTAATAAAAATGGCAAAACTTATGTGACTATGATGAACTTATGTATTCAATATATAAATATGAAGACCTCCTCTGTCGCCTCTGTGGTCTAGCGGTCCGGGTGTTGGACTTGACTGCATGAGGTCTCGGGTTCGAATCCCGGGTCGGCCAACAAAAACAAAATTGGATTTTTCCAATTTTCTAAAAAAAAAAGTTGGTCGGGATTGGAAATGTGCCCTGTTGGCGATAGGCTTGCCACCTATCACATTGTGGGACTTAGTGTCTTCGGCCAGTCGTGGGTGCCCTGGTTGTGCCTCTGCCTACCCCTTCGGGGACATGGGCGTGAAGATACTCTCTAAATATGAAGACCTCAATTTCTCCCATGTTAATCCGGTTCCTCTGTGTAGGATAGATCGTCTGCCTTTCCCACCAGGCAGCTTGAAAGAGGGGAGCATAGGTTTAATGGGTCATTGCCATCAAGACCAGTGGTGGTCGTGTGCAGTGCAGCACCTGCCCGGGTAGAGATCCATCGCCTCACCTAATCCTGCCACCATAAAGAAGTTGTCGTGTTCTGGTCCGAAGGGTAGAGCAGCCGGCAGAGCTGCGCAACAGGCCTGACACCCGGCCACAGGACAGCGACGCACCTATAACATCTATAGTGTCTAAAGGCCACGGTTACTGTTACCATCAGGAGAGCCGCATTCTCGTTCGCTTTCTAATTACATAAAAGAATAACCTTAGAAAGGCTACTGGTGCTGTATAAATGTATCTAGCTTTTCGGCAACAATAAATTTTCCGACCCCAAAAAGAAGAAAGCTATCAATTTGTCTGTATGGTTGTTACGTGATTACTGGACCAATAACGATGGACTCTACTAGTGTTTTTCGAAGGACAAGATTCAAGTATGGTTTTGTACAAATTTGACCAAGATCCGATAAAGATGTGGTAATGAAAATAAAGTTAGGATCAAGAATACGTAGAACTAGCCTATACCTACAGCCTAGGTCCCACGGATATTAGCACCACGTTACAAGTTATCGTAAATTTCTAAATGAGATTTTTGTCTTCAATTATTAAAAACCCTGACCAAAATTAATCTGGTAGCTTTTTTCTCGATGCTCAAACAGTGAGAAGGGTCGTTTTATTAAGAAGATATCCGCTAAGGACAAAATTTCAGAAATTCTACCCCTAAAGGGGTGAAACAGGGGTTGAAAGTTTATATAGAAGACCGTCTTTTTTAATTAGAAACATGAAATTTTATTTTGTGGACTTCTTAATAAAAATTAGTAGATACGTATTTAAGCGTTTGTGAAAATCCTCCCCTAAGGGGTGAAATAGGTGAAATTCCTTACAAATGGGCTATAACGGTTGTTAGTGACAGCTCACCAAAAAAAACTATGGACTCGGACCTTGATACCAAGTTCAAAACCGAAGGAATTTTTTATCAGCCAGGTCCTTTATCCTTCATGAATCATGGTTGCCCGCCTCAGACTTACATCACAAATGCACGCTTGTTTAATTATTTTTCTCTCGTGGTTATTTTAAAAGTATAAAATCTCTTTCTAAAATAAATGATGTCAACAGAAATTTTTTTCAAGGTTGAAATACCTTTGATTAATAACGTGTTTATTTGGAAAAGGATTCATTTCATGTTTATAAAAATACTTTCGCAAGTAATGCGTATTTTTTATTTATTATCTGTTACTAACTACCATGACATAGATTATAGTAAGTCAAACTTAAAAATATAGCTACGTATATGTTATTATCAACTCTTGTTAGAACTTTTAAATGAAATGGGAACAATCTTGTAGCACATGATTTTTGTGTGACTTGAACTATTTACGCATTATAGGGGTTCTAATGGTTACAAACACTTGTTGTTAACATGGATTTGCATCCTTCTAGACCCAAGATTTTATCCAAATTTAATTATAATCGAAAGTTGAGAACAAAGTTTCTTCAAATGTTACTCTTTTTGCAAGACATGTTTACAGCGCTTCTTTTGCAACGTTTACTTTATACGCTGCAAAAACTCTAAAAAAGGAACATTTCGGATTTGGCACCACATCCAGTTGATTCTAATAATTAAAATATTCTTTTACTAGCGGCCCGCCCCGGCTTTGCACGGGTATAAAATATACATATTAAGCTTCCTCTCCAATCACTTTATCTATTAAACAAACGCATTTTATAGATTTAAGAATACAAAGGGACATAGTGACATAGGATAGAGGAAACGACTTTGTTTTATACTATGTAGAGTTTAATAAAATTATTATGTTGTCCCCTGCCTTTAGTAAATGTATGAACTGCGAAATTTCAATTGATTTGGTCTTTTTAAAAAGGGTGAAAAACACGTTCTAAAATTCCATTACATAGACAAAGTAGCCCTATCTTTTACCTTGTAAAGGTTACTTACATATTGGCCGTAAGAAGTTAATTAAAAGTATATCAATAATATTAGTATCTGCGAAATGGGTATTAGTTTTCCCGATATTATCTTATCTTACTAATGACGCTACTGCCTTTCTGAAATCAAAACAAGCTGTAACGGTTTTTCCAATGCTTAGACTCAAATCTTTTGTTTACTTCTTCATCTCCTCGACCTATACTGTGCAAGTCGCTGCGACTGCTGTGCTGGATATATTTATATTACCGCTATGTCATATTTTTATGTATTTAAAAAAAAGGATCTTCACGCCCCGTATCTCCGCAGAGGTAAGCAGAAGTACAAAACCACCCATGACTAGCCGAAGACCCTAAATCCCACAATGTGATAGGTCGCAAACCTATCGCCAACTAAACACATACCCATTTCCTGGCAACGTTATTTGTATTAGAAAATTGAAAAATCACATTTTCTGCGTATTACCCGGCAGGGGATTGAACCCGGCAACTTATGAAGTTAAGTTCAACAGTAGACGTTTAGACCACAGATGGGAATCGAACACTTGTTTCATTCAATTAAGAATTTATTATTGTAATTTTATTATAATAGTAGCAATGCTAATAGTTACAGATTATTGTTTACTTTTTCTGTGATAAAGTGCTTACATTTTTGCTAAGATAAAAAATCACTGCTTCGTTAGTCGAGGGGTTAATGCCTTACTAAACCGACAGGCTTGGGTTCAATTACCAACAGGGGCAGACATTTAAATGATGCATATCTAGATTTCTGCATTTCTAGTTTTAGATGTTAATGTCAATTATTCTGGTATCTTTCCTCGTGTTGGTCCGGGATACTTCTCAGAATAGTCCATCTGCCTTCCTATCAGGCAGCTCGTAAAAAGCGAGCATAGGCTTACTGTTACTAGCACCGTGATATCTAACTAGGTGGTAGAATTTTGCAGCGACTCGCCCATATTACGAGTACGAGTACCACCGCCTTTTCTATTCCTGCGGCCATAACGTCAGTGGTTGCCGTGGACGTGTTTCAGTTCGGAGGATAAGGTAGTCGGTAAACTTACTTTTGCTCGAGGCCTAATATCCCAGACTCAGTTTGGCAATGCACTATTACCACCTTTAGACACCTAGAGACACTCTAGGCAGCCTGAATTTTTTTACTACCACGAAATCCGACTGCTTGTTTGTTTTCCAATATCATAAAAAAATATTTAAGTATTTAGATGTCTAAGTATAGTTGACTAACACGCATTACACAACCACGTAATTTCCTTATATTGGAGATCAATTTGTGTAACTTGTTTGAATATATTTATTTATTTTACAATGCCTATTAGTAAGTGATCCCTGCTGCTACTGGGCTACCATTGACAAACATGATTTTGATTCTGACGTTTCTGAGGTTCTGAGGTCAAGAATTTTTGAGAATATTTCTTTTTATTTCGAAAGTGAGTAATAAATATAACCCTGTCTACCGTAAACAACCATTTTATTAAATACAAAATTAAATTTCTGAGGTTCTGAGGTCAAGAATTTTTGAGAATATTTCTTTTTATTTCGAAAGTGAGTAATAAATATAACCCTGTCTACCGTAAACAACCATTTCATTAAATACAAAATTAAATTTCTGAGGTTCTGAGGTTAAGAATTTTTGAGAGTATTTCTTTTTATTTCGAAAGTGCGTAATAAATTTAACCATGTCTACCGTAAACAACCATTTCAATAAATACAAAATAAAATGTTGTAATATTACTAATAAAACTTTATTAAATAGAACATGTTCACCTATGATTAACTTAAACACCTAAAACATTTGATGTCTACGCAACGGATATTTATATTCCTGGTCAAAGCATTCCCGCAACCCTTTCAATATTGCTATACGAAGCCTCTCGAAAGCAATATTGCTGCTATATTGTGGCAGGCGCTTCATAGTGATTGCTAAACGTATTTTTACTTTGTTAGCTTTTCCGACTAAAAGACGACAGATAATGTAATGTTTGCCTTCTTTGTATGTTTTAGTGTGTATTTTGGTGCCTTTGTGTATCTTGTAGATTCAATTGTTTTTTTTCTCATTAAATAGGTACCTATTTAATTTCCAGTGTGACTGAGTTAAATTATAAATTAAAATACAACCGGTATGACATTGTCGCAAAATAAAAAAATGAAAAGTGTACGTACATATTTAAGAAATATTTAGAGTTTTAGGCGCCATCGTGAAAAAAAGTGGTCGTATGTTTTTCGTAATTATTGAATTTGGTGTTAACTACGGGCAAAATTAGTTAATTTAGATGGGAATTAGCTTAATTATGTTCAGATAAAGTGTACAAGTGAAATAATTATGAATAAATTAGTGTAGGTATCGTCTATTTCCTCGCTGCCACCAAATCTCAGTAGATGAGCTTGAGTAACGAAGCCACCGCTTTACTCAAGACCTTGACATGACTTTGTAAATAGTGACTTATGACTGCTAATAAGACTTAATTAATACGAAAGACATGGCAGCTAACTAAAAGTAGCCTTAGCGGGCCCCAGAAAGGGGTAAATTAATAACTAAATAAAGAAAAATTCAAGTTTTGGCGTCATCGTAAATGAAGATGGTCGTCATTTTTTTACAATTATTGAATTTAGTGTAAATTATGAGTAAAATTAGTTAATTTAGGTGGAAATTAGTTTAATTCTGTTCAGTGAAAGTGCACAAATGAAGTAATCATGAAGAAATTAGTGTATCGTGAATTTCCTCGCTGCCGCCAAATCTCCTAAAGTGAGCTTGTGTAAAGTGACCACCGCTTTACTCCAGACCCTGACGTAATTTTGTAAATAGTAACTAATGACTGTATAAGAATTAATCAATACGGAAGACGTGGCAGCATGCCCTAAAGGCCTTAACCGGCCCCAGAAAGGGGCAAATTCCCTTAAAAAAGTAAATATATAAAAATTAAAAAATACGTATAAAAAAAATTAGCACGTCTGTTGGTTTTTGTGAATATCTACTGTATTAATTCAATACAAACTTTACATATTTTATTAAATAGGGGGTAATCTGAAAAAGTTTTATTAATTGTCGTAAAAGATTAATCCGTTTTTAATGCCAAATCCAATTGTTTTGATTTTATTCATGTCTACCTATCTGAATGGCTAGGCACTCTTGAATCTCGACTCATGCAAAATTGGAAGTTGGATCCGATATGTCAGTTTAGGCACTATTAAATCAATTTGCTGGATTCTAATCAATGTTTGCAAGTATGCCTGAGATAGTACTAAGTATCTGCAGTTTATTGCTGCTGCGATAAATCCTTATTTGGAAAAGAAAATAAAATATAGCTTAAATAAACGGCTCTTCTGATGGTAAGAGATAACCGTGACCTAGAGGCACCGTAGATGTTATAGGTGTGTCGATGTCTTGCATTCGAGATCTTAGGGCTAAGGTTCACCTTACCTCTAGACCGGAACACGAGAATACCAAACGCAAATACCGCATCGCATCGGCGCGGATTTTTGTTACTCAGTACCAAAGTAGAGCAACGAAATAGAGAGGCCACTCGACGATAAAATCGGCAAGTATGGAAAGTTACGCCATTCAGTAGTTGTCATACAAATCTTCAAGTGGAAAGTGGCGCCTCTAGTAGTTGTCGTACGAAACTTTAGCGTTTAAATACCATAGTGCTCTTTTCTTGACAGTTATATCAGGTCCTCGCGGAAAAATCCGCGCCGACTCGCCCCGGCCCAGTGGGCGTTGCTCCATACAAAATGTATGCAAGCGATCTAGGCGGGTTTTTGCGCTGCGTTGCGCCCCTTCCCGACCCGTCCAACTGGGCGCTATCCTTATACGTATACATTTTTGGCGGGAAATTACAAACTAAAAAAAAATATTTGAATTTAAGTATTTCCGCAAAGTGTTCTTCTATTATTTTTTTTACAAGCTGTCTTGCATTGTAGGGAACGGCCCAATGCATTAAAATAATTATGTCTCGGCCTGAATACTTTGCTTGCCCACAAAGTTGTGACCCATTCTTCGAGATTAGCAACACATTAGACATCTAAATATACAAAAGCTGCCGGGCGAGAAGGTATATGTTCTACTCTACACGATAGAATATTCTGGTAATCTAGGTATGTATATAAAAATGAATCCCCATTTCCCTTGAACATCGGATGACGTCTGAACGGATGATTCAATTTTGATAAATATTTGTTTGATGTGTTAGTTATTGTCAGGAGAAGGATCATACTCGTATAAGCAAAAACCAATATGCATAGTTAGGGCAGAACAATGTCTGTTGACTCTGCTAGTCCTGTGTATAAAAAAGTGAGGCTCTATTTCGCGTTGTTTGACCGGCTCGTTGGTCGAGTGGCTAGCGTACACGCCTAACTATACCGACCAACAGCGAGGCTCAGGTTCGATTCCCAACGGGGGCAGTCAATTGTCTGATGAACATTTAGATCTCTGCATTTCAAGGTCGTCTTGCTAATTATCTTTTTAAGTATTTCTGTGTAATAGAACCGTTGACTAACACCCATAATTCAAGCATATAATTTGCTTACTTTGGATTTAGACTCAATTTGTGTAACTTGTGTTATCGCATCACGCGGGAACGTATGCAGATGATTTACTTTTGCTAATTTTTGTTCTTTCGGTGTTGCCAGGAAAAGGTTCACATCAAAAATAATTAACACTTTTTTTATAAGAAAAAAAAAGTTAAAAAGAATATAGAAATATAGCCCCAACACAAAGCAAGTGCTAAAATAAAAATACCTCGAAAAATAATCTCAGCTAATTTACAATAAATTATTATTTTGCTGTCTTTTCTAAATCAGATCCCCGTCATCATCCACGTGACTCCCACCTACGAGGTAAGTAAATATTATCGTGGTATCTGCAAGCATACTCAGCCTTTTATCTTAGCATTAGTCATGTATTTTCCAGTGGAAATTCCATATTTTTGCAGGAATTCAATTTCCTATGAATATAGTATTTGGCTATAAAAAGGGAAATGATATAAAACAAATATTATAGATTAATAGGCATGTATTTTAATAATTCCAAATTTTAATACAATGTGGCCTAAAACTGCACTTCCTTTTAGTTTTTTTGGTAAATTTATTTAAACTTTTACAGTTAAGTAGCTATCTTTTGTTTTAAGGTAATGGAAGGCAAACAAGCAGACGGATTTCCTGATAATGAGTGATTTCCTGAGAATGATATTCACGCCGCCAATACACCTAAGGTGGTAATGGTGCGTTGCCAACCTGAGGTCAGGATGTTGAGCCTCGAGCAAAAGTAAGCGTACCGGCTACCTTACCCTCCGAACCAGAATACGTCCATGGCAAGCACTGACGTTATAGCGGCAGGAATAGGTCAGTGCGAAACTCTGCCACCTAGTAGAAGGAATTTCGAAACTGGAAGGATATCTTTGTCCTTGATCGTTCCAATAAAAACATTTTTATTGATAATTAACATTTCATCCATCGTGTCATACGCAGATTGGTAAAAAATTTATGCTATCTACTTTCCTTCTCTTCTTACCTTACAACTGTGTTAAGTTAAAAATCCTACACAAGCGTAATCTTCTATGATGCTCATTCATTACTTGATTTCTAACCAATTTTAAATTCAAATATATACCTATATTATAAACTAGCTGTTCCCGCGAACTTCGTTCCGCCCGTTCAGTTTGTAAAGGAAAAATTAAAATGTTTATTTTCCCAATTTCATATCCTTCTTCCGATTCTAAGCTACGTCTCGACCAATTTTCAGCCTAATCGGTTCAGACGCTCTTGTGTTATAAATAGTGTAACTAACACCACTTTCTTTTATATAATATATAGATAATAAATGATAAATAATCGCCTCTGTGGTCTAGCGGTCCGGGTGTTGGACTTGTCTGCATGAGGTCCCGGGTTCGAATCACGAGTCGGCCAACAAAAAGAAAATTGGATTTTTCCAGTTTAGATTTAGTAAAGCATATTTATGTTATTCTTGTGTATTTTTGTCAGCAAGATCCATGATTGCTTTGTATGAAAAAAACAGTAAACTGCTGACGTATTTTAGCGTATATGGCCTCTTAAATCTTCTTACTAAAACCCGTTGGTTTCCATTCAGCTAGTATTCTCGACTCTTATATATGTTTATGTATGTTAGTTTATTCTTCGTTGTTTCTGAACCGATTTTGAAACTTATTTTTTACTTGAAAGAGCTCACTTCTAAGGGGGTCCCATGGCCAACAAGTATGGATCTAATAGTGGAATCCCACAGAAAATACTAATTTTTTATACACAATAACTTACGCATAGAAATCAAAGTCGATTTCTTGCATTGTGCTACAACAATTTGCTTTTGCTTTAAAACTATAACAGTTTATATATAAAAACATACATATAACAGTAGAAGATAACTATTTCCAAAACTAGGTACACGTAATCTATATATATATATATAAAAATCAATTGCTGTTCGTTAATCTCGCTAAAACTCGAGAACGGCTAAACCGATTTCGCTAATTTTAGTTTTGAATTATTTGTTCAAGTCCAGGGAAGGTTTAAAAGATAAGAAAAAGGAAAAAACTTCCGAGAAAACTAAGAAAAACAACATTTTACTTTTTCCCATACAAACTGAACGGGTGGCACGAAGTTCGCCGGGGCAGCTAGTTGCTAATAAAGTCTTAGCACATTATCTCTGTCATATCGTACAGATATTTATATATTTTGTACTTCATATTTCAGACATCCCTTTCCCTTGCACAAACTGACTGGCCCGCGCGATAGCCGGAATCAGATCAAGAAATCGCTTTGCCCGGAGGGTGGCCGAACATTGACGTTAATACTTGACTCCCACCATGGTCTTCCCCAGGTTTTTGGTTTCCAATATGGTGATGTTGTAATAGCTACGCTTCTTCATGTTACGATTGCAATACGAAACTAATTTGTACTAAAAGGTTTGCCAAGTTGAAGCTTTGTAATGTTCCATTATTGCCAACCTGAACCTTTTAGTGAAGAAACTACTGAAGCCGCTAACGAATCGAATACTGAAACAAAAGCATCTGCTGAGGTACTGCTACTAATGAAAATACTGAAGCTGATACTGAAGAAGAAAATGAAGCTATCAAACAGGTTGCTGTAACTGAAGCTATAATGACAGAAAATGATGCTGAATGAGGCAATCACAAAAACTAGAAATAAATTAAACACAACAGAAATAAGACGCAAGTAAATACATATTTAGTAGAATGCGTCAGTGTTTAAAAAAAGACTTTATAATTAGGATACAATAAATATTATTTACTGTCAATAAAATTTCACATACAAACACACAAAAAAAATATTTAACGGTCTGAGACTGTTATGTGTGTCATAAACTATTCGTTACAAACATATTCAAAAATACTCAGCAGACTTCAGACAAAAAACTTCAAATAATATTCAGAGATGCTTATTGTGGTGTACTTAATATTTTTGATACTCGTATTATTAAAAGCATTTAATAGACTTACGTATTTATAAAATATTTTATTCAAAGTGACATTCATTTATCTGTTATGTATATGGTAAACATTGAATAAATGCATAAATAAGATAGAAGGCTAACTAAACTCCTAATAGGTTGTTTTATTTTTGGTAATACATGCTATGTTATAGAATGTACGTGTTTACATGCAAACCTATTTTTTTATATATCTATAATATAAAATGAATCGCTAAATGTGTTGGTAAGCGCATAACTTCCGAACGACTGGACCTATTTGGCTATTTTTTTTTATTGTATTAGTTATTACCAGGAGAAGGTTCTTATGAAGAGAAAAATTCCGAAAATTGTAGGAAATTGGGAAAAATATTACTGCATTATTTCCCATACTGAACGGGTGGCACGAAGTTCGCCGGGACAGCTAGTTATATATAAAAATCAATGCCACTTTTCGTTGTAGTTTTATAACTCAAGAACGGGCTCACCATTCCAAACCAAATGTTTAGGCTTTGTTGGGACTATTTAGTAGATGGTTTACGTAAAGTTTGAATAAAATCGGTCCAGCGGTTCTTCCTTTATCCCATTTTTTTGTAACAAATGAATTAAATAAAAAGATCCACCATTTTGTTAATGGGTAGGTAATTTTCAGTCAAATGGAAACTTTTTCAAATGGGGATTGTACCATCATATTGAAACTTTTTTCAATTGTTTTTTTTCTTTTTTTGTCTAGTTTCGTTATGTCATGCATGCGGTCATATATGTAACGAAGCACGTACCGGGCCGCTAGTCTTTTATATAAAAATTGAAAGACAAATATTTTGAATTTGATCAAAAATAAATTTCTATAAATTTTAAAGAAAGAAAAAATTTCGCCCCAGACAGGATTTGAACCTGTAACCTTTCGTCTCAAGCCGACGATTTTTTTTCTTTTTTTTTTAATTTTTTCTTTTTTTTTTCTTTCTTTAAAATTTATAGAAATTTATCCCACGCACAGGGTAAGTGCTAAAAAAAAATGAAAAATACGATGCAAAAAATAAATTTGTTTAATATTTACCTAGATAACAAAGATGATAAGAATATACACATACACTGCTAATCTATAAAACGCAAATTATTTTCTTCATATGTATATTTTCTTGTGACAAAAATGTCTGCTTTCAGTAGTCTGAAGCATACTCTTAATAATAAGATTATTCTTATTAGAATTGGTATTATTATGAATCAATCTCTTATTCATTTATAATTCATACACATACATCCGGTAGATGTAATTATTTCTGAGACTCATAAGAAAAGGTCAAAGCTAACAAATAATTATTTTGTATTGTTTACTAACATCTATAACACAAGCATACAAATTGCTTACTTTGGGATACGATACGTTTTGCTTACTTTGGGATTCAATCTTGTGTAACTAGTCTAGGTAAAAAAGTAAGGCGTTTCGAAATTAAGATATTTAGGTGGTAGAAGAACTATACATTAATACTATAATTATTACTACAATCACCCGTGTGGTCTAGCAGTTCGGCGTCGGACTTGACTTTCTAAGGTCCAGGGTTCGGTCTTCAGGTCGGGAAACAAAAATGAGAAAGTGTATATGTTTTAAATTTTCTTACAAATATGACGTCGCCTGAGATTGGCTATGTGCCCGGGTGGGTAGTATATCGTGGGTACCTTTGTTGGGCCTCTGTCTACGTCTTTGGGGATGATGAAGATATTTTAAGAACTATACATCTACTCGCCAGGATTGGTACTATAACTGTCACAATAGTTAAAATTCTTGCATCAGAAAGATAATATCAGATGAAGTTTAGCAACGAACTTTTTTAAATCCTCCGCCTCGTGGACCTAGGTTAGCGTACATGCCAAACCAACTGCGAAGTTTGTATTTGTAAGTAATAAACAAAAATATTTACAAGCAACTAAATTTCTATAGTAAATCTGTACGCCTTCTCGGTGGCTTTTGAGTTGGAAACATATTATCAGCCGCGATGTACGGACACGACTTACAGCCGCGACTGAAAAGTGTGCATACTGCACTTGCCGTCCGCGGACGCTTATGGCTGACATCCTAAGGGCTTAAATAGCTATCGGACGTCCGAACACTCAAAATCACGTCCGCGACTTACATCCGATAGTTTGCACGGCTCAGTGTACTGCCATTATCTAGATACCCTGTAAGACGCCGCTGTCAGCCGCGTCCGTCAGCCGTGTCCGTAGTTTGTTTCCAGCTTTAGAGGTACGGACTTTCACTAACAGACAGATATGTAACTAATATGGAGTAACGCTGCTTTTTCTAAATAAACTAACTAGACTATGTAAACTCACTGTAAAAACTGTAGAGTTAGATTTTCACTTAGGGTTGAATCAATTTATTTATATATTTAACAGATTAACCTAGTTTCAAATTTAACCTAGAAACATCTTATAAATGCTATAGGCACAATAGATACTAGTGGTGTGCTACAGACTAAGTGGTGCGCTAAATTAGGTCACGTGTGCAAGTTTCGGTAGATGTACCCCCCAGGGCATGACATGAAAATTGAAAAATTGTATACCTAACAAAAAGTATCTTCACAACATGTTCCTAAAGGGGTAGGTAGAGGCACAACCAGGGCACCCACGACTAGCCGAAGACACTAAGTGCCACAATATCTTTTTGTTGCCCGACTCGGGACCAATTCTTAATAAATACACAAAATAGTTAGAGTTGCCGGCCGGTTTAAATCTTTCTTTGTATAAAAATCAATTGCTGTTCGTTAGTCTCGCTAAAGTATGAGAAAAGCTGGACGGGTTTGCCTAATTTTGGTTTTAAATTTTTTGTGAAAGTCCAGAGACGGTTTAAAAAAAGGAAAAGCTGCTTAAAAATTAAGAAAAACAATATTTGAAGTTTTTTCGTACAAATACAACGGGTGAAATGAATTTCGCCATCACAGCGTATAAAAAGCTGCAAAGTCAATATTAAAATCCAACGAAGCTCTTATTCTAAATGTTCGACATTGACATTTAAATGTTCAAATTGCTTGAAGTCAAAAGTGTGACATTCCAATTTTAAATTCGAAACAATTTTACACAATACCGCTTGCTGTCAGCGAGCTAGTATGCTAAGTATACGGGTCTCCTGATTAGTAAGAGACAACTGAAGCCTATAGACACTATAGAGCAGGGGTGAGCAAATTACGGCCGGCGGGCCGGATCCGGCCCTTGAGAGGTTTTAATCCGGCCCGCCGAGGTTTTTTTTTAGAAAAAAATGTGAACGTCCTTAAAAAATTAGTGGTCCTAATGTTAAAAGACTATTGAAATTTCAAGACTTTCATTTTAAGACTTCATAAATAGATTTTATTTTAATTCAGAATTGTAAAATAAAATAAAAAATTCCGTATGTTATCTTTATGCAACTTTTTATAATAGTAATATTTACTGCTATTTTAGGTGTTTTAATAAACCAGCCCGCCTCAAGATTTATTATAATTTACTGGCCCGCCACTAGTTTTTTTTTTAACTTACCGGCCCGCGGTCAAAAGATTTTGCCCGCCCCTGCTATAGAGTATAGATGTTACAGGCCGCTGTCCTGAGACTCGAATATTAGGCCTCTTGTGCAATTACACTGGCTACGCTACCATCCGAAACGGAACATGGCAGTCATCATTAAGGCGGCGGCAGGAATCGGTAAGACGCGCCTACAGACACCAAAGGTGTTAGTGGTGCGTTGCCCACATGAGACCGGGGTGTTAGACTTCGAGCAAAATTAAGTTTACCGGCTTCCTCATCTGCACACCGGAACACGGAATTCGGATAAGTCGCTGCGAAACCTACCTACCTAGTCACCTAGTCTAATGTCCCTGTGTTAGTGATACTAAGCCTATGCTCGCCTTTTACGAGCTGGCTGGCAGGAAGGCAGATGAAGAGGAATTTGTTGTTCAGGATACATATCTAGTTTTCTAATATTACATTTATGACTGTTTGAAATTGACTGTTTTTTTTATTTGAAGTTATTTTTATACTTATCCATGCTACCATAGCTTTAGTTCTTGCCATACTTAGTTAACGGTAGCTGGTAGATTTGCTTTCGTGGCCATAACTCCTAGTCATAAGATAGCCGAAACTTGTATCTAGTGTGTTTTGAAATGACGGTTATCTCTAGAAAAGGCGCCTGCTTGTTCGCTAGTCTATCAAACAAAAGTAGACTCTTGTTATTTTACAAACTTTTTACGTGGCAATGATTCTAAGAATGTCAACACAGACAACCAAATGTCAAGATGGCGACTGTAAATCTTTAAATCGAATTGTTTGGAAGATATTTTAGTAATTCCGCTTCAAAACTTGAATAAAACGATTAAAAGGTAGGAGTTGCAGCTATGGTTTTACATAACTACTAAATTGAGGGAAAATCAACAAATAGCCTACAATTTTTTGTTGATTTCTGGATAGCGTGTGATTTTTTTTTTAATTTGCCGCTCTTTACAATCTCTGCATTTATTTGTAAGACTCTATCATAAAAAAGCAGGCAAATACGAAATTTGACTACGTTTTTGAAGAGTTGTGTGCATGTTATAATTTTTTTTATGATATTGGAAGACAAACAAGCAGACGGATTTCCTGATGGTAAGAAATTCACGCCGCCTAGAGACAGAAACGCTGGTAATAGTGCGTTGCCAACCTGAGGCCGGAATGTTAGGCCTCGAGCAAAAGTAAGTTTACCGACTACCTTGCCCTCCAAACTGGAACACGTCATGACGTTATGGCGTACATACATTTCTTTTGTCTTTATTGTGCATACTAGTCCTGCCGTCTCCACATTCTAAGAGAATTGATGTTCGCAAGAGTTTCATAACTTAATTTCCTGGTGCACAGAATACATGAGAATGTATTTGTTTTCCTAACGCTGTTGTTTTAACCGCAGCGTTTACTGCAGTCTGGTTTCTCGCGCACAGAACTAACAAACATTCATATTATACAATGTTTTAAACTCTGGTGAAATTATAAAAACCTCGAAGATGGCAACACTTTAGACATTCCATAAAAAATTTATCACGACGTATTTTTTTTTATTCCTGGACAAGTTACACAAATTGAATCTAACCCCAAAGTAACCAATTATATTCTTGTGTTATGGGTGTTAGTCAACGATTCTTACACATAGAAATACTTAAAAAGATACCAGAATAAATTTAATACACACCCACACCTGGAAATTCAGACATTAAAATGTTCCTCACACAAATTCCTGCCTCCGTCGGAAATCGAACCCGAGCCTCGCGGCGGTCGATGTAGTTAGGCGTGTACTCTAGCCACTCCACCAACGAGGCGGTTACACACACACACACACACACACACACACACACATATACACATACACAACAGCACATTAACAAATACCCAAACCCGAAAATACAGACATCTGTTTTCATCGCGCAAATATCGCGGGAATCTAACCCGTGTCTTTTGGTTGGTCGACATCTATTGTGATTTGTGTCTATAGGCCACGATCACCTCTTACCATCAGATCGTCTATACTTTTAAAACAGCATGTCCTGACTGACTGATTCATCATCGCCGAGCAAAAGCTGTCAAAGAGTTACAGCCATGAAATTTGGCGAGTAGAGTCGTTTCATCGACTGGACACCCACTAAGGCCGGAAGTTTTGAAATTCTACCCCTACCGGGGTGAAATAGGGGTTGAAAGTTTGTATGGAAGTCCGTCATTTTTTCAAGTTAGGAATACGAAACTTAACTTTTGGGCTACTTATTAAAAATGAGTAGATACATATTCAAGCGTTTCTGGAAATTCTATTCCTAAGGGGGTATAATGTGGGTAGAAAGGTTGAATGAAAGTCCTTATTAATGGGCCATCAGTATTTATATTATTAACTGCCATGCAAGCAATGCCGCGGGTAACAGCTAGTTATCAATTAAACATCAGCATATTTTTGACCGACAACCGATTTCGACCATGTTTCTCTATTTTTTAATTATTTACAGGCTTATTTATAAACGTTGTTTAACTTTTAATCACCAATTTAACTAATGTTTAAAAAAATTCTTATTCATAAACGCTATTTAGAGTTAATCGTTTGTTTAAATTTATACTCTAAAATAGCTGTCACTTTAAGCAATCTCGGACCCTTGTTTAAAATTTTAATCAACAAAATGGCTGACTAAATTTCAAACAGCTGATTTTATGTACATTGACGAAATGCAACACCTAGCCATTTAATATGGCTTATTTGTGTATTCTTATAAATTTTCTATAATACACGCATTGAAATATTTTGATTTCGTTGAAGTTTGAACATTTGGACGGGATATGTTGGATTTTGGAACAATATAGGACTGAAATAACATGTTTTATTATGGAGATGGCCAATGACTCCTATGAAGAAACGAATAGTTTTCTTCATAGGAGCCTTTTGACTGCCAAGGGCCACAAGGAGGCAAAATAAACAAAAGATGGGCCACACTTGTAATGTTTAGCCTAGAAGCCAAATACATCGTATGTATGGGCCATGTCCCATAGAAAAAAATAAAATGGGCGGAGAGAAGTGCGTTCTTAAGGTGAATCTACACTATGCACCATATATTATACGGCCAAGCGCGGAACGTTCATGAATTTATTTTGATATTTGTAACTTATTTTCAAGACATTTACGGGCCGCAAGTAAGACGTCGGCGGGCCGCGTGTTGCCGACCGCTGATCTTGACAACAAAGTCTTGAAATTAAATCATGTTGTTTTCAGTTATATTTTGCTTCAATTATTATTACTTTTAGAACAAAAACAGCTGATTCAATATCAGCAGACAAAAGCCCCCTATGAACATAACAAACATTGTCTTTAGTTAAACGTTTGTAAATATAATTATCTAATGCTTTTCAGTGGAAAATCCGTGTTGCTATCTATTTGAGAACCGCCATTACATTAAACAAGATAATAACGACTATAAAAAGCTAGGTAACTCATAATGTACATCATTGATGCTATATCAGTATCAACTTGCGAGAAACAATCGAAATTAGTCCTTCTACGAGTATCTCTGAATAAAAAAGGAGTTAAATATGTCGTCTAAAATTATTATTTTACTTTGTATGGTAAGAAAAATGTTATGTTAATTATCTGTGTAAACTTTATTAATAAGTTTTTAACTGACTTTAGCAATACTGGTAGCAAAAGGAGGAAATTATGTTTATTGATGGTTAATTTCTCCGATATTTGTGAACCAGCTAGTTTAAATCTGATGATGTAATGAGAATACTATTTTTTGTTTACTTGGATAATACAGTAGTAAAATCAGAGCTTATTTACAGTTTTACTGAGCTCAATTAGTGTATGCCTGATATTTAAAATATTGAAAAAATGGGATATATTTAAATTTATTAGTAAAGCTTTACGTTAAAGTTAAATCTTACAATACTCATGTATTAATTTGCTAAGTATTTGACAACTTTTTTCATTATTTTATAATGAGATCTAAATAAATAAATAAACCTATGAAGTGAATATTATACTTTTTACCCTTCTAGGCCGGACACCGTGATAATGTTGATTTTAATATATTAAGGCGGTGGTCTTAAACTACAATAACAAACTGATTTTTTAGTATGTTTGTCATTTATTAAAGTTTCTAATACTTATTCTTCCTATTCTTTAACATTATGCTAAAAAAACTAAATCATATTATCATTATTTAACAGGAAAAGCATCATTTTCGTCTTTCGGAGTCAAAGTATTTTCACTCCCTTTTAACAAGCAAACATTTACCTTCACGCGCACGTCCCCAAAGTGCAAAGCAGAGGTACAACCAGGGCACCCACGACTAGCCGATGACATTAAGACCCACAATGTGGGGATCGCCAATCGGGCACCGGGAATCGATCAAAAGACCCCTTGAAGTCAAGTCCAACACCGGATTGCTAGACCACAAAGGCAATTTTTGTAGTTACATTAGACAATTGCATTGTCTTCATTTATTTAAATATATTTTCAGGTCACAGTTGCCGTGGCAGTACCAGCACAACCAGGCTTTGGTGGATGGGCTGGAGCATACGGAGGTGGAGGAGGTTGGGGAGGAGCAGGAGGTGGCTGGGGAGGAGCTGGAGCAGCAAACCCCTGGATCCCACCATGGGTCGCAGCAGCGCCCTGGTTCCCTCAATGGACACCGTGTACAACTATTGGAGCCTCTTGTCTTGATTGCAATACCAAACTCGTCTGCACCAAGATAGGAGGTTTGCAGTCACCTTGCACTGATCCAACATTACCATACTGCAACCTTGGAGCCTGCTCCGCTGAGCCTTCTGCAGAATGTGCACCAATACCAGCAGTTCCCGCTAATACTGCAGCTTAAGTTAAAAAAAACAATGTCAAAGTCCACAGATATTTAAAAACGTTTCGAAAGGCTATTATAGAACCTCAAACGAACACTCATTACGTTTTAAAATATTTTTTATTGAAGCAAAAATTTCTTTAGCATTGCAATCATTTGAAAGTCATGAAACGGAAATGTAACGATAAAAAGAGACAGATACATATTCAATTAAACATATGAGAAAGAAAATATTTGAAGACCTCATGTGAATTGGACAACGGACATGTTTTTATTTTAAATCAATATCTCTTAAAATTATGAAACATTTAAATTACGCTACAATAAACTATTGTAGCGTAATTTAATACAATATAATTTTATAATATATATTATTTTATATTATACTATATTATTTTATAATACAATAAAATATTGTTTCGTTTATAAGTTTTGTGTAAATAACACATATAATTTACGCGATCGGAGCTATCGGGATATTAATTTAAACTTTGTAAACGGGTTAAACAATCTTATACTGAAATAAAATTAATGATTCCAAGTCTTTGTTATTTAATAAAATCCTATTACTCTTAAAATCATAGTCGTTTATACCCGAGCCAATAAAGTCGAGAAGGTTTTTTCTGGTCGTGCTTATACTTTCTACTACTAAAATATAAAGATAGGAACAATGACAGGAATGTTTAAGAGCCATTTACTGTTTTAAAAAAAAGAAAAGCATCTTGACGCCCATATCCCCGAAAAGGTAGGCAGAGGCACAACCAGGGCACCCACGACTAGCCGAAGACACTAAGTCCCACAAGGGCACATTTCCAATCCCGAGCAACATTTTTTTATTATAAAATTGGAAAAGCCCAATTTTCTTTTTGTTGCCCGACCCGGGATTCGAACCCGGCACCTCATGCAGTCAAGTCCAACAACTGAACCGCTAGACCACGAAGCGATTTACTGTTTTATGGCAACCCTTATTGGCATTCACATACAATTTTTTTAAAAATCTATGAAGTTAGTGAGGATGTTACTTAAGATTATCTCTAAGACGAGGTTTTTGTGGTAGTTTTAAAGTAATTTTAAGTTATCGCTGTCTTTTTCCATATAAAGTAATAGAAAGACAAAACACGTTTAGGTGCTGTCAAATTAGTCTTTAAATGATATTTCTATAGTTTTAATAATGACCCTGTTGGTTCAGGCTCCTTTGCAGGATAGATAGACCATTTGCCTTCCTGCCTGTCAGCTCGTATAAGGCAAGCATAGGCTTACCGTCGCCACAGTCTTAATACTAACAGTCGGCCGACTCATGTACTTGCACAGAGCAACGCTGGGGGGAACGCGGGGAAGCGAGCGGCAGGGTCGGCGAGCGCAAACTCCATACAGTTTGCGCTCTCTATCTAGAAGGGTTTGCACTCGTTATTTGTTAAAAAATATGTTATAACTTATAGTATATTTTATTATAATGTAATACTTGCTGTCTTGTAAATTTATAATGGTTTACAGAATGTGTTCCGTTTTTATTCGTAAATAAGCTGGATGGCTTGCTTTTTCATCTACAATGGATGAACCGACACCTCTTTATTTTATTATTTTTCCACTGTCGATTCGTGCACCATTAAAAAAAAATTTTATAGTCAGATACAAAGCTTTAACAAAATAAAGCGATCCATTTAGGTATATGTTTTAAACTTTTATATATAAATTGATACATCAAAATCACCATTTACTCAAGATTTCATTAAATTTTTTTTTACACGTATGATGAAGTTTAGCACATAATAGTAATTAGTATAAAGTTAAAGTGGGTAAAACAAATCAAAATATTTTATGGATAGCATGGTGAAAATTATTTCACTCCTATGTGCGGTACGAAGCAAAAAAGCTATTTAATGGATTCATAAATATGTCACATACTGCGAATTATACATTATGAATGATTTTACATTCCCCTTGGCTTCCTGCCAGGCAGCTCGTAAAAGGCGAGCATAGGCTCACCGTCACTAACACCGTGACATCTTACTAGGTGGTAAAGTCTCGCAACGACTAGCCCGGATTGGTACCACCGCCTTACCTATTCCTGTCGCCATAACGTCAATGCCTGCTGTTGTTCCGGTTGGAGGGTAAGGTAGCCGGTAAACTGACTTTTGCTCGATGCCTTACATCCCGGCCTCAGGTTGGCAACGCACCATTACCACCTTTGGTGTCTCTAGGCGACGTGAATTTCTTACCATCAGGAAATCCGTCTGCTTGTTTGACTTCCAATATTATATAAAAAAAAATTAGTTTGAATTGATTATATCTGTGATTAAAAATAGTAAGTAATGCCAAATCAATGTAGCTGTTGTCACATATACCTATATGTATTATGTTTTTTTTGGTATTATATTGTTCATTAGCATAAAACTTTTTTATCTGACTGTACTAAACCACTTCAATAATTTGATAGTGAATGAATCGTCGGTGAAAAAAATAATAAAATAAAAGGTGTCGTTTCGTCCATTGTGGATGAAAATTTTGTGGACGAAACTTCAGCAAGACCATCATCGGTTTCATTATTAACTCCACATTTTTTTGTTTGCCATTTTAAAATAAAACTTTTAGATGAAATGTTTAAAATGTTATTATTTGACAACCCTGACCCTTGACTGACTTGCCGTGAGTAGGTATATAAAATGTCGGCATGAATTCAATAACAAAGGAGTTGGACTACTGGTAGAGTTCTTAATACTGTGCCGTCGCTAACATCGTGACATCTGGCTAGGTGGTAGAGTTACGGAGCGACTCACCCGGATTGGTACCACCGACTTACCTATTCCTGCCGCCATAACATCATGTTCGGAGGGTAAGGTAAAAAAAATCAAAATTTACTTTTGCTTGAGGCTTAACATTCCAGCCATAGGTTGGCAACGCACCTTTGGTGTCTCTAGGCGGCGTGAATTTCTTACCCTTAGGAAATCCGACTGCTTGCTTGCCATTCCAATATCACAAGAAAAAAAATATTACTGTCGATTTCACAAAGAACTGACATCAATTTCTAACAGAATGTTGTCTTATCTTAATCGCAACCGCCACTGTAGTCTAGCAGTCCGGCGTCGGACTTGAATTTTTTCGGTCCTGGGTTCTATCCCCGGGTCGGGCAACAAAAATCATTAGAAAATGTACATTTAATTTTTTAATAAAAATAACGTTGTCCGGGATTGGTGCCCGGTTGGCGATTAGCTTGTCACCTATCACATTGTGGGACTTAGTGTCTTCGGCTAGTCGTAGATGCCCTGATTGTGCTTTTACCTACCTTTCGGGGATACGGGCGTGAAGATACTTATTTCCTTTAATTTACCGACCTCGGTTTCTGAGACAAAGTCAAAACGAAAGAGAAGCCGTTATATTAGAGTAAGTCAGCAATATTCGTAGTCCATACCGATTTCATGTTTTTGTTAGGAATGTAATCTCCAAAATGTGCTATCTCCTTTCTTTTTATTTTATTAGAAAAATATAGCATACACCTAAAATAAGTTAAGTCGTTAGCAAAATAACTACCATTGTACAACTAGTTTCAAAAAGATTTTTTTGATTACGGGGTTAGGTTTGACGTGGCTATGTATGTCTATGGCTTTGAACGACGGAGCTGTTTTGATGTGAATATTTCTGTTGGAAAGTTGACTAAGGGGGAGTTTTCTATAAATTATCTCCATTGTCGTGTTTCTCTTTATAAAAAACCGGTAAACTTTCTTACGCAAATGACAAGACTATTAAGACCTCAGCATGGGAAAGCACTTTTAAAATTTTGTCAGAGGGATAGTTGTCTTGCTCTTAGTATAAGAAAATCTATCATCTCGTTCGCCTTTATAAACTACTTGCCTAGATTTTGCCGGCAATAATGGAGTCGGTTCGGTAAATCAATACTAATACTATAAATGTAACTCTTTTACGGCTAAACTGCTGGAGCTATTTTAATACAATTTGATAGGCACACAGCTAAATACCCGAGTTCAAGCACATGCCACTTCTATTAAAATCAAATCTTTTGAAAAATTATCACCTTTTATAATCCTTTGGATTACAAATGACGATAATTTTCCCCGTTTTGGACCGAGTTCTTGGGTAGAATAGACCATCTGCCTCTATGTCAGGCAGCTCGCAAGAGGCGAGAACATGGAAAATGGGGCAGTAATAGCATGACCATAGGTAGCAAACCGGTATGCATCAATTTGCCTGGCTAGGGATCCACCGTTTTATCTACTCCTCCCACTGTAATGACTGTGTCAGGTTTTGTCCAAAAGGTAGGGTAGCCGGTAGACTTGCACAATAGGCCTTACATTTCACCCTCCATACACCCGACCACAGTCCACCAAGTCTCCTACAAAATCTATGCCCTACTTTATCTTACGACCACAGTCATTTCTTACCATCAGAAGAGCTGTGTGCTTGTATCACTACATAGTATAAAATAAAGTCGCGTTATCTGTCCCTATGTTATTTTGTAAGCTTAAAACTTTCAAACAACGCTACGGATTTTGATGCAGTTTTTTTCTATAGATTAAGTGTTTAAAGAAGAAGAAAGAAGAAGGTTTTTATGTATAATTTATGCCCGTGCGAAGCCGGGGCGGGCCCCTAGTATAGTATATAATATACTTATATAATACAATTAACCCCGTGGGCAAGCCAATAACACATTTATTGTGAATGCCTACAAGTATTTTTAAGAATGAAATTCAACCTAATACCGACGAGCAAAAGTACAGAATGTTGTTTTATTGAGCTATAATACCTTGACATTTTTTACGTTTTACCATAATCCAAATCGATTGTTTTATTACAAAATATGCCATTTAAACCACTCTCAAAAATGTCCACGCATAAGTAAACTTCATTCATCTGTTTGTTTAGGTTAAAAGCATTGAAAGTAATATCAATTTTTATAGGTAGCCACACTGAATAAATTATAAAGGATACTCCTGTTGAGGACATATTTCTATACTTTCATTTTAGCCAGTGACGCATATACTTTGACTAAGAAAAATACTTTTTCACCATGTTTAACCAACATGGCGAAAAGTGTTTTGTTAAAGTGAAAACTTCTTTAGCGGTGTTGCGCACTTTTTTGGAACGGGTAAAAACTTTTAAACTCTCGTTAGGACACGTGACCTGAAATTTCGTAAGACAAAAATTCGTAAGACGGCGCAGGGCGCTTGCGCCAATGTTGTGTACGATATCGCAATAAATGGATATTATATTCTAACTACATACAAGATAGTACATTTATAATGATAACTAAACCAATTCGTGCAAAATTATTCACTAACCATTGTCACGTTGTGTGTACTTATAAAGAACATTCCATAAGAACCACCAACGTTCCTAGAAAAACAGAAAAACAACGCATCGTACGATGTCCCCTCTTACACCCCCTCCCCGAGATTTGAGCGCGACGTATAAAAGCCCAACAAACACGAGGCGTCACCACACATTCGGACCTTACGAGCGAGGACGCCTTTGCAACAATTACTAGTCATATAAGGCTACAGTTAGCCAGTAAACTTAAAAATAAATAAATTAAAAAAAAGAAACCTAAATACACCCGTCTTAGGTAAGAAACTTCTATTAATTCAATTTGCTACTGTGCTTATACATGTATATATATATTTATTTATTTATTTGAATAATTATTTACGTATTTATTCAAATGGATGTTTATCCAATTATAGTATAAACTAATTCCTCTCTAGCAGACCAGGCGACATTCTTACGCAAGAGCGTACAATGCAATATATACATATATTATGTACTTTTCTTCTGTGTCATTCAGGGGGCTGTTTCCAAAACTACGTCGCCGGGTATATTGTGAGATATCTGCAAATGTAGATCCTCCTATTCCCGTCGATGTCCTTTTGGTACCTCCCCCCTGACTCCTGCTTTCGACTTTCAGGGTCCTACGGTAAGGCTAACTACTCTAGCCCTACCATTGTCTAACAAACCTGCAAGAGATTGGACCACATTAACTCCCTCTGGTTGGAACAACGCAATTATAAGGTTTCCCAAGAACCTACGACCTACCACCAATTAAATGGTCCATTAATTTGGTGCAATACAGATTCTTTCTTTATGACATTCTTTTATTTTTTTTCTCACGCAATTCTTGTGTAGACCTCCTCGAGGTCACACCATTCCAAAATATCAAAAATGCATAACGTTAATATTCAAGTTTTCACTTCTACCGGCCCTCCCTGAGTGCAACCCGTTGTTTTTTTTAATCAAAGGTCTTCTTCGAAATAGACAACCTTTTCTGCCTGGCAGCTCATAAAAGCCGAGCGTGGGTTAAATGCGACTGTATGAACAAGACCAATGTTGGTGGAGTGCTGTGAAATAACTTGCCTGGGTAATGATCCACCGCTTTACCTATTGCTGTCGCAACAAAGCACAATAATTAATATAGTAAGTAAATTACATGTGAAAAGATTTTCGTCAACGATAGTAATCTATATATTAATACGTGAAGCAAAAACTTTGGGCCCCTTTTTAGGAAAATTGCGTTGACGGAGGATCATGAAATTTGGTACACTTATAGTTTGTGTTGGAGAAGTGCAGAACGCTAACATTTTTTAATAATATTGCTTATAAAGGAAACTAAATCAATCAATAAAACATTACCCACACTACCGTGCATTTGACACACACAAACAAATATATTGATGATAACGGTAAAAGGTCACAGATGGCGCACCATACAGTTAAGAAACAAAGTAATTGGACTTGATAAATGAAGATGGCGTTCTTATCAACAAGATAATAAAATTTGTTATGGTCGAATTTCGACCAAGGGGCGACCACTAGTACACAGAAATATTTAAATAAATAAAAAAGTATCTTCAAGCCCAGGCAGGCACAACCAGGGCACCCACGACTAGCCGAAGATACTAAGTCCCACAATGTGATAGGTGGCAAACCTATCGCCAACCGGGCACATATCCTATCCCGAGCAACATATTTTTTATTAGAAAATTGGAAATACCCAATTTTCTTTTTGTTGCCCGACCCGGGATTCGAACCCGGGACCTCATGCAGTCAAGTCCAACAACTAAACCGCTAGACCACAGAGGCGAATATGTATATGAAAAAGCGTGGGGCGCCTTGTGCCATATTTTTCGTGTATTGAGCATTACTCTCACTTTAAACATGCAGATTTCATATAAATTTCGAACACTTATCAAGACATGGGGACAGTCCAATAACTTGATAAGTTTATCCCATCATTCCATTGCTCAATACACGAAAAATATGGCACAAAGCGCCCCACGCTTTTTTCACAACTATACTAGTATTTTTCATACATTATTGTTTTCAGTTTATATTGAAAATTATTCACAACAGTATTAGTATTTTTCGTTCATTATTGTTTTCAGCTTATATTAAAAAATATTTTATAATTTTTAGTTTGTTGTGCTTTAAAAGTTGTGCTTTTAGTTTTTTTAAACTGTATGTTTTACACCTTGATATTCAGTAAACTAATAATCGATTAACTCTGTTTTCGTAATCGATTAATCGATTATGAGAATAATCGAATCGGCACACCATTACTGGTGATAGAACAGCGACTCGTCTGTAATATCTATGATACCTTTACCTTTTTACAGGAGAGCTGTATGCTTGCTCGCTGTCTTGTCCCAAAAAAAAAAGAAAAATCTTTGTATCAGACAGCTGTAAGGCAATACCTACATACAAGATAAAAAAAAATGCCCGGGATTGGTCCGAGTCACGTGTAAAAGGATTGTAGGGAGGCCTCTCTATCGCCCACCCGAACCCGGTTTTAGCACCCGCGTGCGACTACACACCGGCCGCGAACGTGCCCATCAATCATAGAAGACCCCGCGCGTTGTTATCGGATCCTCCGGACCCAATAACTGCGGCAAACGCAAGCCTCTCGCCTAACCCAAACACAAACTCTCAAGACACTACACTACACCGTCGCCATCGGTCTCGGCGACGAAGATCTCTCTTGCGCCCGGATGCTGACACCGAGCGACGAGCCGCCGCTACTCCTCCATCAAGTCCACCCAGTAAGTAATGCAGCACCAAGTCGAGGTACGGTCTTCCGGGAGACAGCCCTTGTTGCTGGCGTTGTACGGAACAGTCCAATCCATTTAAATAGTGATATCTCGGACTGAGCGCTATATTCGGCCCAAAATAGCCCGGTGAAGTCGTAAAAACCTCGCGGTTAGCTACATGTTAGCCATTTTAAAAATAGCCTCTCTATCTGACATCTTGTAAGAGACAAGCATAAGTCATTACCAACTATATCATAAATAGTACAGCAACTTAACCGAGTAGATATTAACAGACTTACCTATTCCGAGTTGCCGTAAACGTACTAATGTTGTAAATGCAAAAGTTTGCATGTTTGTTTGTTTGTTACTCCTTAATTCAAAAGCTGCTCAACCGATTTTCATGAAATTCGGCACACACATAAAGGGTAACTTGGATTAACACATAGGATAGTTTTTATGTAGCAAAATGTTCCTGTGGGGCCATTAACCACGCGGGCAACGTCGAGGGCAACAGCTAGTGCTAATATAATTAACTAGTCCATATTCAGTTAGTTGATAGTAGTGCTCTGCAACAGTAGTTACCTGCACCTATGTTATCGCATTTAGTAATAAATAAATTACATACATTCACGCCAAGCCCCTTACGCGTGAGGCAGAGAATATCGCGTGTCAATTTTCACGGCAGGTTTCGAATACGGAATAAGTTAAAATATAATAACTCTTTAGTGCACATCAAATATATAAAAAATATAAAATAAACTGACAATATACACTGAGAATGTGGGTGGCTGTAGGTATCGGGTATTATCTGAGGGTGGTGTCAAGAGTCTCCGGAATCGGAGTGTTTGTATAAAAAGGGTAATAAATGTGAAGGAAACCAGGTAAGTCTAAGAGGATCGCTATACTTGCCACTTGACACTCTTTGCTTGTCCGCTAAGTTATAATATATGTTGTGGCTTAAAAACTAAAATATAATACACGAAGGCGACCTTATCGTCGAATCAGAGAGATCTTCCTAATATCCATGAAATTAATTTAAAATGTTTTTCATAAAAAATAGTACTTAAATAGCTTAACTTTGATTTTGATTTTGGAATATAATATTATCATTTATTTATGAATTTATTATTAATATTAAACATATTATTTATATTTAATGAACAAAGGTCTGCTATGACTAATCAAAAGAAAGTAAATATTAAACAAATCATGTCTTACATCATTTATGATATTTTGATCAACACTGTAAAAACCCACACAAACATCTTACTGTATTTAGAAATAGATCTTTTGTGTCAATAATTTAATCTTTACTGCAATAGAAGGATCTAAGGCTATATACCAGACTACTTACAAACATAATATTTTTTAAAGGAAAAGTACTCTAAAACTGTAGCGGTTTAAACTTAATTGAAAGAAAAAACGAGACAAGAACATAAAAGAATGTTTTGTATCTTCACGCCCATATTCCCGAAAAGGTAGGCAAAGGCACAACCAGGGCACCCACGACAAGCCGAAGTCACGAAGTCCCACAATATGATAGGTGGCAAGCCTATCGCCAACCGGGCACATATCCAATCCCGGGCAACATTTTTGTTTTTAGAAAATTGGAAAAACCAAATTGGAATCGAACCCGGGACCTCATGCAGTCAAGTCCGACAACTGAACCGCTAGACCACAAAGGCGACTAAAGAACGTGAATTGCTCATATTTTTCAGCACAGAACGTAATAGCCATATCGTTCAAAATAATTATTATAAAGCAAAACAGCTGATTTTCGTTTACCGGATCAATCTAATAATGTGAATTGCTGGATTAGTCCTCTATAACAGCCTTTCCTAAAGTGGACGATAACTCCCCCTTGTGGGCGCTGGGAACCTGGAGGTGGTTGGTATAAATCTTAAAAATAAAAAAAAAATAACTCCAGGCGAAACAAATATGTTATTGACGAGAAAAAGCGAGGTGGGGGTGCTATATAATAACTGATTTTCAAACCTAGCGTTACATGAAATACGTTTGGGAACCTCTGCACTATGACAATGGGGTTCCTAAGTTACATACGTTCTTTGAATTGTATCAATAGCAGTAGTTAAGCTCTTGAAGATAGTTGTAGAATTTTTCTCATGTTGGTCCAGGTTCGATAAGTCGGATTGACCATCTGCGTCTCTGCCAGGCAACTGGCGAGATCAAGTTTAAATAGGTCATTACCAATGAAAGTAGTGGAGTGCAGTGAACAAATGTGTTTTGCCACCTTACCTATTTCTGGTGCCATATTGATTCGGTCATACACCGGTCTTGATGGTGGCCTGCACTTGTACAATAGGCCTAACGTCCGGGACGCCACAAGACAGCGTCGCACCTATAGCGTCAATGGTGGCTATAGGAAACAGTTGTCTCTTATCGTTAAGAGAGCCATGTGCTTGTCCGCTAATCTTTCACAAATGATGTACGTATGTTTTTTTTAAATTAAAATATATATATATATATATTTTCAATTTCCTCGCCTCTGTGGTCGAGCGGTCCGGGTTTTGGACTTGACTGCATGAGGTCTCGGGTTCGAATCCCGGGTCGACCAACAAAAAGAAAATTGGATTTTTCAAATTTTCTAATAAAAAATGTTGGTCGGGATTGGAAACGGGCCCAGTTGGCGATAGGCTTGCCACCTATCACATTATGGGACTTAGTATCTTCGGCTAGTCGTGGGTGCCCTGGTTCTGCCTCTGCCTACCTCTTCGGGGATATGGGCGTGAAGATACTTCTACTTCTTCAATTTCAATGTACAAAAAAACTGCTTTTGAAGGACAACAGCATAGATCCATTAATTAATTAACCCGTTGGATTGCTCAGTAAGGTGAAACAGTACCTCAAAGTTCAAGTGTATCACAAATTTTAAATGCGTTAAAATATCGCGTCTGTGGTATAGCAGGGGACTGATTATGTATCTCAGTGACCAACTCAAAATAGAAAAGCTGTCAAATAACGTCATATGTGTTTACTATCTCTATAGTATTTCTTCTTCTTCTCCTTTTATTAATATGGCTTTTAATCGATTTTCACGACTCATTTAGCCAATGTCAGGTACAGAAAGAAACCATCCTATTGTATTTCTGTTGGTCACTGGAGAAACCAAATATAAAAAACGTCGTTTGACAGCTATTTGATGTACACTTTTCCACTTTGAGTTGGCCACTGAGATACTTAATCAGTCCCCTGGTATACCACAGACGCAATATTTTAACATATTTAAAATTTGTGATTATCATCTAGATTATTCATATTTTTAAACAAAGAAACACTGGTACTGTTTTACGTATCACTTATAATTTATTATTTTGTAAGCCTACCGGTTTCGCCTATACAGCGTCACCAGGGCTAAAACTTATAAGTAAAAACTTGTAAATTATAAGTGATACGTAAAACAGTACAAAAGTTTCTTTATTGAAAAATATTAATATTTAGAAATTTTACCAAGCGCTGACGATGGAAAATATCAAATATATCTAGATTATGATTATAACTTTTTTTCGGCATAAAAGCGGCAAAGAGCCTATCGAATTACAGTGCCAAGCCAAATAGCATCCGTATCAATATCGAAAGCAAATAGAAAATACAATATAGAGTAATATTTTCCGAGGAAAATGAAGTTGAACTTCCCTCGTAGGAAAACCCTATCGAGTGTTTGCGATTTCCGTATTTACTTTGCTAGTCCAGTAATACTTGGTAATACAATATATGTTCGAAGTTCACTATAAAAAGGATGCACCTACAATCTTCTTGTTATACTGGGGTTATTTGTCTGACATAATGGCGCGTTTTATTATTCTGTGTCTTCTACTGGTAATGTATATTTTACCTACTGTATATGTTTTTACATGTCAGTTTAATACTTATGAAGTAGCGGTATGGTATTGGTCTTTACTCGTTCTCCGGGTTCTATCCCCGGGTCGAGCAACAAAAAGATATGTTTATTTCTCGTATTTCTCAATTTGCTAACAAAAAACCACGTTGCCGGGGATTGTAGGAATTAATGTCTTCGGCTAGTCGGGGGTGCCCTGGTTGTGCCTCTTTTTACATCTGCAGAGATAAGGGTGCGGTGTGAAGATACTTTTTTCAGTTTAATACTTATTGATTGTTTGTGGTTTGAAACTTGTTACTCTAATTAACTAATTTAGTTATTTTTACTTTTCCAAAGCGATCGGAATAGACATTATACTATCTGCTTAACCACGTCTTATAATAGTTACCATTTTCATACAAACTTTCATTCCCCTCGGCGTACCACTTCAAGATTCACACCACAGATTATATGAGTCTTACGTCGGGGTTGTCACTCGTCACTCGTCAGTTGCTTGGCGGTCGGCTGTTGAAGGGCACTCTAGCCGCGTTACGCGTATTTATCGAGAACTTCTTAATACATATCAGGATATATACGAATGTTTTTTATAATTAAAAAAAAATAAGTATGACCTTGAATGGTAAACGAGTTGCGACACCCATATGCGACGCTCAGCGCTGTATGAACTGCGGAACACAGTTTTTAAATTTACCCGCGTTAACGGGTCAGAAATGAATTAAAAATTTCACCACGGTACTTTAACCTCAAATGGTTAGAGCATTAATTGGCTTGACACGAAGTTTTACAGGCTTTTTTCTCAATTTCATACAAAACCAAAACCGAAACCGAAACATTCCTAAACTTGTTATAAATTTCTATTGATACTTAAATCTATTATTATTTATATTATGACATGTATATGTAGTCAGAATTTGTGTCGAAACTTTCATGAATTTTTCAAAAACTCGATTTTTATTTAATACTAAATTTACTAAAAACAGCAATGTAATAAAATAGCGTATTTGGTCGGTACTTACAGCAGCTCGCAACGCGCAGCTTAATGCATATATACTTTGTTCGCTATACATTGCGGGCTGAAAAACTGCTAAATATTTAACCACTTATTTCCGACAAAAACTGCAAGATTTAGAAGTCTGATATGTATCTAAAATACTACAGAAGTTTTCGTTGCGGTGTTGAATACAACCTGTATACACCTAGCAGTGTTAAAAAAACTAATCCATAAAATATGGTGTAAACATATTTATGTGTTCGTAGTTATTTAAAAAAATGTTTCATTCAGTTTTCAGTGGTAGCTGCAACCCTAGCACAGTCTTCTCAAGGGCACAACGAGGCTCAAGGAGGATCTCACCAGAATCAAGGTCGTATTCGACGACAAGCTCAACCAGAAACCGCTGGTCTTCCGCAATGGACTACCTGCGACATGGCGACCACTCCAAAAATATCTTGTCAGGACTGCAACACACGTCTCATCTGCAAGCCTGTTGGTGGACTTTTGAGGAGCTGCAACGATCCCTCCAGGCCATTTTGCAATAATGGTATCTGCTCTGCCATACCCAGTGCTGGCTGTGCTTAATTTGAAACTAATTATCATGATTAAATATTCACTTTGTTAATGAATCATTAATGTTAAAATATATTCGTTTTGCTGCACATTTTTTATGAACTCCATTGAGTAATAAATCAATTACCTACAATATATTTTATATTTTTTATTACAATATATATTTTCCTGATTTCCTTGTTATTCCGTTATCTGATCCAGACTTGGTGATAATAGGACCACCTCAGAAGTACGCTTTTTCAAATAAATGAATATTTTTTAAAAATCAGTTCAGAAGTTATAGAGAAATTTATTTCAACGTCGGTTAGCTTGCAACTTTACAAATTTCAGTTGTTTTTTTAAGTCTCGACGGAAAAAATGCCATAAGTTTGACGTATCTGTATGTATGTCTATGTCTTTGACATCACAGCTATCATCAGCATCACAGCCGGATGGAACGATTTCGATGAAGACTTTCTTATCTGAAATCTAACGTAATCGAGGTTATTCTCATCTACATTTTTTGCAGGTTTTGCAGGGGGCTATTGAAAACAAAAAAATTAAACGCATTTTAACCCTCAACGCAAAACGAGAGGTGTTAACTTTAAAGTATCTGTGAGTGTCTGTCTTTAGCATCACAACTATTGTATGAATGGCCCTGTTTCTAGTAGATTTTTTGTGTAAAAGCTGATGTGATCGAGATGTTTCATAGCTATTTTACGTATATCGCCTCTGTGGTCTAGCGGTCCGGCGTCTGACTTGACTTTTGAGGTCCAGATTTTGATCTCCGGGTGGGACAACCAAAAAAATAGAAAATATATGTTTTCAATTTTCTACTTAAGTTACTTAACTTAGGTGCCCGGGATTGGATATGTGCCCTGTTGGCAATAGGCTTGCCACCTATCACATTGGAGCTCTGTGCTCTGTGCCCTGGTTATGCCTCTGATATATGGGCGTGAAGATACTTTATACTACGAACAGGTTTTGTTTTTATAACTTTACTAGCGTTATAATATAATTATAAGCCTGCGGCTTCGCCCACGTTCTCACAGTAACACGTTTTGCATTCTAGATAAACAGTAGCCTATATGGTAACCCAGGTCACAATCATCTGTGTTCCAAATTTCAGACAAATCCGTTCAGCCATTCGAGTGTGAAAGAGTAACAAACATACACACATCTTTACAAACTTTCTCATTTATGATATTTATATGAATATGATGATATGATTGTTGTAAATTTTGAATAAAATCGCTTTATTTCATCCTTACATCTCGTTTATTACTCTGTGGCAGTTGTTGTGATGACCTCAAAAGAATGTAATTTTGTGACATTCCTCGCGCTAGGATAAATTGTACGTGTCTAATGAAATTTCTCATCGTGTACTCCAGTACCAACTACACGTCGACCCTCGTCGAGCTCGTAGAGTACAAATTACTGGAATACTCACCAGTCCACACCAAACATATAAGTATATGTTTATAAACGACAATTATCCATACCAGACGAAAGTTTTAAATGACCTTAATAACGTTACCAAAAATACCTCTTCTATTATTAATAAAAATATCGCTTCTGTATCTGTGGTTTGATATTAGAGTTGAGTACCCCGGCTGCTGTTTGCAAAAAAGTGTTTTTTTTTATTTATTTTTTTAAACTAAAAAAGTATGTGATAAGTTTCAGTTGGTAATAATTTTGCCACCTATCGCTATGTAGACTAATTATCTTCGAATAGCCAGGACATGGTCAATACGCGTTATTTATTCTTGAAAATAAAGTGTCAATAAAATATGTAGGGGGAAGGATAAAGTACATTAATTATCACACCAAAAACATAAATGTAAAAAAGGAGAGCCAAGTTCAATACAAAAATTATGCTTGGCTGTGAACTCCGCCGCAAAAAGAATGGGTGCCAAGTTCTATGCAAAATCCCAATACTTATTTATAGGAACAAAATAACATTATGATCAAGTATGAAACTCTTTTTCTTTGCTTTATTCGATACCTATAACAAATGCTGTTATTTCAAAATAAGAGATCTAATAGTAGGTTAGATTCAACTTGGCCAGTTTTCATTACATCAGTTACTTCATAACAATATTCAACATAATATATATTATAAAAACTGATCAAAACTACATGAAGTAAATATTCTAAGGTAATAAATAATAACTAGGGTGATTTGTCATGTACATAAATCCGAAATCCACAATATCATTAAATTCTGTTAACAAATGTTTTGCGTGTTTAATGTTGTTTCCATTATGATGATTGTTGGTATTAAACTAATGAAAAACGTTGAAGTAATTAAAGATTTAAAAGAAGTTTATCTTTCAACAATTTCTTAATATATCTATAAACTAACTATGGTGCTTATAGACATGTGCAGATATTACACAATCCACACTGCTCCTGGCCCCAATAGGTATTTGCCATGAATTAGCCAAAAGTCGGATAGGGCTGCTCCTGAGGCCCTGATATGAGGCTTATTGTGCAAGTCTACCGGCTACCTTACCCTCCGAAACGGAGCATGATAGTCATTATGGCAGCACGAATTGGTATGACGATGAATCCCCATCTGGACCCTATCCAGACACTCTACACCTGGGAGTACTTTGATTCAGTTCAGTAAGTGAACCTGAAAATTCCTACATACTTAGGGCTGATTTCATCGAACATATTGAAAACTGAGTTTAAAAAAGCTAGGTTCAGTGTAAACGAGTTCATCGGTTGTGATACTTTTCATAAGCTACTGCAAGTACTCTTTTAAATTTTACAAAATTCTCATCTCCGTCTTAAAATCTACTTACCTACCTCATAAAACTGTTTAATAATAAAATATTTACAGCTAGTTGCCATTTCGTTCCACCCATTCAGTTTGTATAGGAAAACTTTAAATATTTTATTTTAATTTTAACCTTTTTCTTATCTTTTAAGCCTTCCCTGGACTTCAAAAATAATTCAAAGCCAAAATTAGTCAAATCGGTTCAGCCATTCTCGAGTTTTAGCGAGACTAACGAACAGCAACTGATTTTTATATTTATAGATATACGATAACCAAAATTTCTTTTACATGTTTGACACTCTTGACAATCGGCTAAACGCGTTTTTACGTTGATCGCGTTTAAATTTGTTACTCTATTTTTTGTTAACGTGCTCATCATACTAATAATATAAATGTGAAAGTTTGTCTGTTTGTTTGTTTGTTACTCCTTTACGCAAAAACTGCTGAATGATTTTTTATTAAATTTGGCACACACATAGAGGATAACTTGGATTAACACAAATTGGATAACGCTGCGAGCAACAGCTAGTATTTCATATTTTCTTATACAATAACATAGCGAACAAGCAGGCGTCTGGCCTAATGGCAAACGACGCTTAGGCCTCGTGTGCAAGACTACAGGCTACCCCTTTAGCACGGAACACAACAATGATGAACACTAACGTTAGGGCAATACGACAGTCTGAGCAAGTTGTGCAGCTCTCTACCGTTGAATAAATTGCTATTTAACCTTCACATATACCAAGTATATAAAGCAAAGTATAAAATGAATTCAAAAAGACGCTTCCGTCAACATTCTCGGCTAAACATTGTACGGAAAATCATGGTACACGATTTCACGAGTGTATTCCTAGAACTATGTTTATTCAAACAAAGGCATTGTATTCACCTTACAAGGGGCTAAATATACAGGGTTATACGTTACGTATGTTATTTGGGGCTTGCGAATATCTTCTTAAGGTTTGCAAATAGTTCAGCTAAGTAAAAGCTCAAAAACCAACTCTAACCTTTCTTTCTTTCTACAATTTTTGGCATTCACGTTAGTATGTTGTTAGTATTAGTAGTCACGTTAGTATTAATCAAGTAGAAATTTGCATCAAATTTACCAAAGTCGGGATTCAATTGTAATTAGTCATATGTCATAAGTCGTCAATAAGTCATGTCAGGGTCTTGGGTAAATCGGTGGCCTCATTACTCAAGCTCATTTAGTGAGATTTGGCGGCAACGAGGAAATAGACGATACGCTAATTTCTTCATGATTATTGTATTTGTGCACTTTCTGAACTTCATTGAACAAAATGCCCCCAAAATTTACTAATTTTACTCAATATAAACACGAAATTCAATAGTTATAAAAAACCTCAACCATCTTTTCTCTCGAAGGCGCCAAAACTCCAACTCCAGCCTTTTCATTTAGTACCCAGTCACGATTTGATAATTATTTTTTTGAAAATAGTAACTGGTTCCGAACTCCCACATAAATTATTAAGATAGTAGTTTTTTAGTTATACTTAACTAGGTGTTACCTGCGGCTTCACCCGCGTTTCCGCAGGAACCCGTTATGCGATCGTTCCTTACAAACTTTCACATTTATAACATTAGTAGAATATGGCATCATTTTTTTTATTGTGATGAGAAATCAATGATGAAATTATTTCATCATGATAAAACTAATATGGGACTACCTCGGAATCATGACCTAAAACAAAACTATCAAAATCGGTTAGCTATTGACGGAGTAACCGCATAACAAAAATTAAAGAAACATACAGTCAAATTGGGAATCTCCTTTTTTGGAGTCGGTTAAAATATGGGCACTAATGTTAAACGATTGTTTTAATGGTGCGCTGCCAACCTGAGGTCAGGATGTTAGGCCTCGAGCAAAAGTAAGTTTACCGGCTACCTTACCCTCCGAACCGGAACACGTCATGACGTTATGGCGGCAGGAATAGGTAAGGCGGTGGTACCAATCCTGGCGAGTCGCTGCGAAACTCTACCACCTAGTCAGGTGTCACGGTGTTAGTGATGATGATGATGCCTATGCTCGCCTTTTACGAGCTGCCTGGCAAGAAAGGCAGATGGTCTATTCTGCAAAGGAGTCCGGACCAACACGGGGTAATTGTCGTCGAATGATGTGTTAACATGTGATTTGATCAAAAATCCTTATTAGCCAGATTTAGTTTATTTAAGCTGACAAGATATTGGATACTAGGAGTAGGATACTAGGACCAGGACACTAGGACTAGGATACTGGGAATTAGATACTAGGGCTAGGTTGCTAAGACTAGGATACTAGGACTAGGATACTACGACTAGGATAACTAGGACTAGGATACTAGAACTAGGATATTGGAAATTGGATACTAGAACTAGGATACCAGGACTAAGATACTGGGACTAGGATACTAGAACTAGGATACTGGGAATTGGATACTAGGACTAGGATACCAGGACAAGGATACTAGGACTAGGATATTGGGAATTACATACTAGGACTAGGATGCTAGAACTAAGATACTAAGACTAGGATACTAGGGCTAGGGCTACGATACTAGGACTAGGATACTAGGACTGGGATACTAGGATTAAGATACTAAGACTAGAATACTAGGACTAGGATACTAGGACTAGAATACTAGAACAAGGATACTAGGGGTAGGATACTGTGCACGACGACCATAGACACATCGGCGAGAGTGACCCAATCCGTAGGATGGCACGCGTCGATACTTAAACGATAATATTGACTAGGTAAAATGTTAATATTTTAAGAATTTGATTTAAGTATGTAACGTCTGTTTTGTACATGATTATGTTCGTATATACTTTCTTTCGTTTATATAG
>NJDD01000267.1:0-29364 GCA_002245505.1 Calephelis nemesis
GTCTAATAATACAGTTTGGACCTAGGCTCCTGTGACATGACATGTTCTTGAATTACAAGTGCTTAAAATTTGCAATAAAAAGAAGCAAATGGAAAAGTTTGTTTTCATATATTATGTATGACATCTAGTTAACTAAAATAATTTTGCACCAAATGTAGGTTCAGAGTAAAGCTGGAAACATATTATCGGACGTGCCTTACAGTCGCGACTGATAAATGTGTATGTACCGTCTATGGACGTTATCGGCTGACAAAAACATTCCGCCCGCCATATTACTTTCGGACGCCTGAACGCTCAAGTTCACGTCCGCGACTTATCTGCGATGGTTTGTAAGCCTCAATATATTTTTATATACAAGATAGAATAGAATTCGCGTCCCATAATATGTTTCCAGCTATAAGCACCCAGAGTCGGGCAGAATGTAATATGATTAAGGATTGCGATTACATAGTGTAGTCTTCAATCACGATTACAGATTACGGAAATTAATCAACAAAGTAATCGTGTCGGTGTTTAATGATTATTAGTTTGTAATCGTAATTTTGATTTTTTTATTACCTACTCTTGATGAAAGCATATTAACTACATCTAGAAAATCGAAAAAAAGATATAAATTATTTTTATCATTACATAGTTATACTTATTTTTTAACAGTCTCATAAGTTACAATTTTTCAAACATATTTTCCGAAAGTCTGTGCAATTTTGGTAAATTGGGCATGGTTGCATATGAGAATGCACCCCACGCACCGTATCTTCGCTACGAAATGCAACGGATCACACGAGGCATCTATTTTGAATTTGATTAAGGATTTAAATAATGAAAGAATATAAACAATTGATTCAGACATACGTGATACGGTTGACTGATTAAGTATCGGACCGCATTTATTATAAATAATAATCATTAAAAGTTTAATCAAAATAATAAGTAGTTGATTACGCCTGACTCTGCATGCAACAAGCAAAGACTATATAATCACTACGTTCTAGCAATAAGCATGGTCTAATTCAGCATGCGCGGTCATGCGGCCCGCCGACGTCTTACTTGCGGGCCGTGAATGTCTTGAAAATAAGTTATAAATATCAGAATAAATTCATGAACGTTCCGCGCTTGACCGTATAATAGACGGCGTATTGTGCCTTAAGAACGCGCTTTTCTCCGCACATTTTATTTTTTTCTATAGGGCATGACCAATTATATGTATGTATATTTGGCTTCTAGGGTAAAAATTGCAAGTGTGGGCCACACTTTAGTTTATTTTACTGCCTTGTGGCCCTTGCCTGCCAAAAGATTGCCGACCGCTGGACTCTAATTGATGCAGTAACAGGCACTTCGTGTCGGAAATTATTACTCCTAACGGAGCTATAATACATTGAACACATTTATTGCCTATTTTTTCTGCACATATCCAATGACAAATGTCAAATCCATATTGCAAATGTCATTTTGAAAATAACTCACGTCTGTGAATACTGTGATGTCTTTTTTTGCATTTTCAAAGAATGATAAATCTAGCTGTCTGTGCTTTGTTTATTAGATAAAGTTATTTCAAATAATTGAAATTTAAATTCTTTACTGTACAATAGTTTTCCTAGATAGATCTAATTTGTAAGGTATTTTGTGAGGAATTGCTTACTTCCGTCCACTTGGAATTTGTCTTTGTAATGGAAAACCTTGAACAGAGTGACAATAAAAACGTGTCTCTGAGTTTAATTGCTGATTATGGTTCTGAATCAGAATCCGAAGAAACACAATCAAATGAAAACACGGGTAACGATGATTCCGACGCTGTTGAACTTAGTGAAATGGTGTTGAAAAATAATATTATAAATGCATGTGCTCACGGACCATTGTCCGCGAATTCGGAAAGTACTGAAACAGTGACCAGGCATATGATAATAGATAGTATTGAAAATGATGTAGTGGAATATGATGTTACGGAGTACCGAGATGCTGACAGTGAATCTGAATCTAGCTCTGACGATTCCAGTGATAGTGATGTGGACTCGGTGAAAGATATTGACGAAATCTCGAGCGGGTACATTGAATTTTTATTACTTAACTAAACTGTATATATTAGAATTGTAAGCTGTAAACAAATTAGTTGTATTGGTATTAAATAAATGTTGTATTTTCTATAGCAATCATTTCTTCATTTTTATTTTTCAACCTATTTTATTTTTATCTGATGCAATATTGTGGCCACTCAACCTTTGGGTATTTTTGGTGTTTTCATGTCTTATGTATTATTTTTTGTACACATCTTTAAACATCTTGTAATCGAATTTGTATTGATGTTTATCATTTCATTTATTAAGCGATTGATCAAATTGTCTGTGATTATCATTTTCAAGCCAACACTGGTAGGCACGTGAAAATCGGATATGAAAATTATAAATTAATTCAACTGAAACTGCTTGCACTTTAAAACCAAGAAAAAATCGTCTATCCTGTTAACTTCCACTACAAGTAATAACAATATTAATCCCAGTAGGTTGTAATTTTGAGTACAAAATTTTGGGCAGTAAGCAATTTGGTGTGACATTTGAAGGCTGCTTATTATTTCACTTCTACGAAATTGATTTTGATGAAATATAAACTACCTCCCTTCCAGATAATTTAAGTTTACAATCATAGATGTTATATTTTGGTCAGTAGGCTAGAAAATTAAAAAACAAAACATCCCTCGTATTAATATTATAATAGTGTAGTAGTAAAAAACACATATGTTGGTTAATTAATGTTTGAAATAATTGAGTTATTAAAATTGCCAAATAAATCAAGATATGGAGCAGGTAAAATTTACTTGTAATGATTAACAAGTTCTCAATACTAGATATGTTTTAAAACAAATGCTTACTTACAGTGACGAAGGAAATGCTGCTTCAGATAAGTTGGAAACACCAAAGGTTGCTGGTGAGTTGGGGCTTGATGATCTCCCGCCAATCGAAGATTTAGCTATAAGCCTGCCTGCTCAAGAAACAACTAAAATTGGAACTATTGCCAGTATTGTTGATAGATTAGGTAAGAGTTTTCAAATGTTTTTTAAGCATTAATGTAAAATACGGACTAAAGAAACTCATACTCACTCTCTTAAGACATCACGGAAGAGGTAGGCAGAGGCACAACCAGAGCACCCACGACTAGCTAAAGACACTTAATCCCACAATGTGATATGTGGCAAGCCTATTGCCAACCGGGGTCATATCCAATCCCGAGCAACATTTTTATTTAATAGAAAAACCAATTTTGTTTTTGTTGCCTGACTCCAGATTTTTGTTTACTCAGTATGAAAGACTAGTTTGAAAAAGAAGAGTCCTTGTTTCTGTACCTTTAAGTTTGGATAGTGCCACCTCTAGTAGTAAGTATATATGAAACTTTAGCATTAAAATTTCGTTATTACCTCTATTCACATTAATGTTGTCATTACTCCCCTCTGTTGGTGACTTTTTGGGCATATCCGCATTGGAGCTGCACAAGGGCAGGATTTTTCAAAATCAAACTACTCAGAATGAAGATCTATCGAGAATGTAGTACACATTTTTGTCAGTTGAAAAAACTAACATGGTCTGTGGTGTTTTAATTATTTGTGTGGTCTGTACCCACAAGTTCTTCAAGATTTTTGTGGAATTTGTTCAAATATGTCTCCTGTTTTAGTCATGCTATTGATGACCATTTGAGGGTGAAAAATTATAATCTTGTAACTTGCACTGGTCATAAATTTGATTTGGACCGGAATCTTCTGATACTTTCACTTATAGTTGGTGTTTCAAATTACATTATTTATTACAGTGATAGTTCGAGCCTTCCCACAAACACCGGCAGTGGACTTGGATAGTATACTATTTTTGGAAAATGGATCAAAAGCTCTAGGGAAAGTGTTTGATGTATTTGGGCCGGTAAGTCTATTAATATATTTTATTTTTATTGCCAGTTCAGAAAATCTTATGTTTGTCAGATTGTTAGTTGCTTTGTGCTCAATGTTACATTAACGGATTATAAAAATATTTTTTTGCGGTCAAATCAGAAGTACTGGGGTCTAATTATTTAAAGGTGTTGCCAACTCAGTTTAACAATGTAAGGAGTCATAATCAGGTGCACAGAGATTTCAGGGAGTGTAGGCATAGAAATTCTAGTTAAAATGTAAACTAATAAGAGTTCTTGTGTGCATGAGTGTGAACGTTCGGTGTGTGTATATGTGTGTGTCTGTGGCACCATGACTTTTATAAGATGTACTAATTTCAATGTGGATTTTTTGTTCAAAAGCTTGGTAAAGTCCAGGTTTGTTGAGTAGAATAGACCATCTGCCTCTTTGTAAGACAGGTCAAAAGATGCAAACGTAGCCTAAAATATAGCCTATATTTATATTACAAATAATTCTAGTGGTGTAGAATGCTGTGTAACAATTTGTCCAAGTAACGATCCACCACCGTGCCCATTCCTACCACTATGATAACTCTGTCAAATTCCGGTCTGGAGTGTACCAAGCCGATGGACTTTCACAATAAGCCTTCCATCTCAGTCTCAGTACAGTGACTTACTATAACAACTATGGTGTATATAGGCTACAGTTGTCTCTTACTGTCAGGAGAGTGATGTGCTTGTTCGCTGACCTCTAAGATAAAAAAACATAATTTATTGCGTAAAAATTATTGTAAAATGATTAAGGATTTTTGAAGTGAAAATTTCTATAGCGGCGTTGCGCACTTTTCTTGGAATGGGTAAAAACTTCTAAACTCGCGTCAGATCGTAAGCGGCGCAGGGCGCATGCGCGAATAAGACGGTGCGAGATCTAAAATAAATCGTAGATTCATTGCTTTTTTTGTATTGCTTAGATATTACCGAAGAGTATATGATTCGCAATGGATAATATGCCACAATATACCTACCATTACACAAGACAACATGACAGCAGATACGTATAATATCAACAGTTATTGCGCTATTTGTTCCATCTTGAAAATAAGCTTTATGTGTAGACAAGTAAGATAATATGACGATGCTCCTAGGCGTCACGTGGTCTTACTTTAGCGAGTTTTTGTCAAGTCAAACCATAGACTATACACTTATACTAGAGAAGTCAAACGCTGGTTATTGATATGAAAATAATATTTGTGCATAAATGATAGTACTTTTATACTGACTAATTATTCCCTAACGATTCCAAAGTATAAAAAATGCACAATGTTAATATTCAAGTTTTCACTTCTGCCGGCACTCCCACAGAGTGCAACCCGTCTTTTTTAAATGTCGAGTGGCTGGTAAATGTCAATCTAAATTCGAAATATAGAACTTAGAAAGCGTGTTATTTACTTGAATTGTTTCTTACACGTAGAATGAAGGAAGAAACAAACTAAGCCACGTATGCTACGTATGCATTACAATGTGGGAAAGTAGTCGTGGACACTGGTCCCACGTATGCAACGTACAATTGACATCAGACGTTGTTCTGACTTCATCGTTCAATGTTTTCTAATTCGAAAAATGAGTTTGAGGATTGAAGGAGGAAATAAAAGAAGAAGAGAAGACATTGGGTACAAAAAATTCTTTCGCTATTGTTGGTAAAGTTCCTTCTCCAACGACGTTTCAACTTTGTCTAACGCGTTGCGCGTACTGACGATCTAGAAACACACTTGTCTGACGAAAGATATATCGCCTTTCCCACGCCGATCTGGATCGATATATCTACGTACGCGTGGGACGCGTGCGATAGCGTTGCGTAAGATAAGTGTGTTTCTAAGCCACACGTTTTCATATCAATTCAAGGGAGTCACACGAAATCAGATGTCATCATGCATCGTATACGTAGCATACGTGGGCTCAGATTGTTACATACCTTTATAAGAAATATCAACGATTCAACATTAAGCTGTGAAAGAAAGATTTGCTGTGTGAGAATCATTTTGTTTGTATTTTATCATTGCGTCATCAGTCATCTCATTTTTAGCTTCACAAACCCAACCTAGACAAATGCTAACGATAATAATGAGAACAGTAACACTGCAACTGTAACTAAGGACTTCAATTTCTCTTGTGTCAAAGTTTTTTTTTATATTTGCAACCCATGTTTTTTCCGCCCAAGTTGTTTCTTATTAGGCTATCAGCAGGACATATCAAGAAGATCACAAAAAAATTCTAACTCCATTCCAGAGCTCCTTTATGGTTTAAGGCATGATAGCTCAAATCTTTGACGTCGCCTCGAAAGTGTCGAGTCGCGGACATTGCATTACAATTCACACTCAGGCGGGCCGAGCCGCCTCGCATCAGTGCACTTTAGTTATTTCAAAAGGGTAGAATCTAAAAGAAGAGTGACTCTTGACTCTAAAGTGGCGCCTCTGGTAGTCGTCGTACAAAACTTCAGCATTAAAATGTCATTAGCCCTCCTGACACTATTAATATCGTTGTATTAATCTCTTTGGGGACTGTAGGTCGCTGGGGACTGTGCGTGGGGTGAAGCGGCAAAATCCGTCGGGATGCGGTCCGGCATATTGTGCGCTGCTCCGTATAAAATGTTGCCCCGATGCGGCTCGTCCAAATATGCGCTATAAGAATATTAATTTGGATTCCTTTTTATCTCGCCAAATCCTTTCGAGTATTGTCCAGGATAGAGAGTGATGTGTCATGTGTCTCGCCGATTTCAAAGACTTGACACCGCCCTTGAATAATACTCCAGCGATTTATTGACAGCTTGACATGTTCCAGTCCTGGAATGTCAATCTAGGTCTTCCTAAGTACTATATCCCTTCAAATTTTCTTTGTATTTTGCTAGTCCTCAATCTGACATTTTCCACCAACTCTACTTTCTCTCTTATCTTGCTGCTGTGAATGGCCATGGAATGGTGACCAATCTATAACAATGCAATAATAGATATCATCTGATTTGCAGGTAACGGAGCCACATTACTGTGTCCGTTTCAACTCCCAGGAACATGTCAAGGAGAGAGGGGTAGAAACTGGAATGGACGTTTTCATAGCACCACGTAGCCAACAACACACAAGTTACGTGTTTCTCTCAGAATTAATGAAGTAAGTTGTTGATCATTTCGAATTTTACATTATTTCGGAACGAACCTTATACATTGAGAGTATTTACGTTTATCAAAAATCAATTCAAAACAACATGTGTCCTTGATCTAACAACTCATATTAGTTATAATTAAAAACTGGTTTTTAACTATTTATTTTATATTACTATAACTATTTATGACTAATAATAACTAAAATATATTTAAAAAATATTATATAGGAATGAGCAAAATAAGTACATACAATCTAAACTCATATAGAATTATAAAGTATAAATTTAAAAAATGCATCTTTTACAAGTCCTCATGGACGTAGATATGTGTATGTCAGCATCAGGTTTTATGTTTTCTTTTTTAGATCGTAGATTGATAGGTGGGTATGATTCCTCTAATGGTAAGTGATCTCTAACTTTCATATACAGATACAATATCATAGTTCTCGCAAATGCAAACATTTTAGCTATGTATAAAAACGTTTATTAAAGTGCCCATGCGTCCGGTTCTTGTAATCAACGCTTTGCAATGCGTAAGTATAACCATTGTAAATTGACCAAAACCGGTGACTCGAGACAGTGTTTAGTCATCTTAAAAAGCTTCTATCTGTTGGCAAAACGACACGATTTTTGTATATAAACACCAGATATTAGTCGTAATGTTTCCGAAATACCGTCGGTATATCGTTTTACGAAGGTTTAGATGTAGCGGCATAGAATAAGTAATAATAATAATGTACAGAATACTCACTGTGTTACCAAAGGAAAATTTAAACTTAAGACATCATCTAAAGCCTCATATTGCGCCGAGCTTTGAAGATGTGATGAACGGTTGTCAACTAGGTTTTTTTAAGAATGCGTCTTTGATTATTTTATTGTTTACTAGCTGTTACCCGCGGCTTCGCCCGCGTAGTCTACTAATTTTAATATATATAGCTCTCCAACACTGCTCGATAAAATTTTAAGATAAAATGTAGCCTATATCACTATCCAAAGTTTCATCAATTTTTTTGTAAATATTAAAATCAATTCAGCAATTTTGCCGTCAAAACTGAACATACACTTTCTCTTTTCTAATTTCACCTCAGATAAATAGTAGGAATACGTTAATGTGTTTACAGTTTTATCTGCACTTCGGCAAATCCTGTTAAATTAAATTGTATAGCAAGTTATGAAAACCTCTAACAGTTTTTTTTGAAATTTTAGAAATATACGTATCGTCTCTGAGGTCTTACCGTCCGTCTTCGGAATTAGTTCTTGAGATCTTGGGTTCTATTTCCGGTCCAGGCAAAAAAAACAAATAAAAATTTACTGTTTACTTTTAAAGGTTTTTTTTACTTTACGCAAAGAGGTTTACTGGTTGAAGCGTAAAAGCGTAACAGACAGACAGACAGAGTTACTTTCGCATTTATATTATTAGTAGGGAAGTAGGGATTTTTAACCAATTTTGCTACTATGTATATCATAATTTCTTTGTGTGTTTTTCTTTAATGATAAACTGATGTACGTGGTTGGTTCATTGTTACGGACTTATGCTAAAAATTACTGTTAAATATTTTTCCTACGCAAATTGTGCCACCCCCGATCACCCTCATAGGCGTTGATTTTCAAAAAACGCTTAGATATGTCACGCAAAATATTTCAATAGAATTAAATTTCCCATAGAAACTTAGATACCCCCTTTAACCCCCAATGGGGGTGAATTTCGAAAAATCCTGATATACGTGTTTCATTATTTGTACTAAAAAGCATTAATTCAAGGTTTCATGCAAAAATGTGCAATAAAAATATTTTTCTCGTACATACTTTGCCACCCCTTCTAACCCATTTAGGGGTTTAATTTCCAAAAAATAATATGTCTATGTCCTTCTCATGAATGCTAACTATCTATATACCAAATTTCAGCAAAATCGGTTAGGTGGTTTAGGCGTGAAAAGGTTCCAGACAGACAGACAGAGTTACTTTTGCATACAAACTTTATAATATTAGTGTGGATTATTAAATTACGAACGTAAATACAATTTAGATAAAAAAAATGTCGCGCTGAAAAGCACGTTTTTATAAAGTTTGTTATTTTTCTCGCTAGGGAGCTCCGATAAATGCGTGCGATCGCTGTAAATTACAGTCCCATAGGACTGGACATAGGTTCATAAAAAGGGCGCGTGCTTCGTCGCGCACGCACCGCTGCCAGCCGGTACCGCCGCAACCGCGATGTCCCTATATTTTAAACCTGTAATATCTCCGAAACTATTCGTTTAATTTACATACTGTCAAGGGCAATATTGTTCTACATTAAATGTAGAACTTATTTAAGATACTTAATTAGATAAGGATTATTGTTGTATTGCTTTAAATCGCTTCGTAAATGAGCCATTATTTTTCGTAAAAAGTAAAGGATAAAAATTGGTTATTGTAAGTTATCCCTAAGAGAAAAACATATGCCATCGCGAACTTTTTTGTAGACCTTTTTAGGGTAAACAATACTTAGTAAATTATTTTGATCTATCTCGTAGAGTTCAGCCAGCGTTTGCAATGCAACCGCAAAAAAAAAAACGTTTATTTACGACTTCGCATTAGAAATCTTGAAATTATCAGTGGTTCTCTAATGTATGAGGCATGTTATTATACATATAAACCTTCCTCTTGAATCACTCTACCTATTGAAAAAAACCGCATCAAAATCCGTTGCGTAGTTTTAAAAATATATGCATACATACATACAGACAGACGCGGAAAGCGACTTTGCTTTATACTATGTATATAAATTGTTGCCGATCAAACTTCCTGATAATAAATAAATTTACCTTCAAGATGCATGGCTAAAATGTAGCTCTGAAGAAAGACGAGATGTTGTGTATATAATTTATTTATAGATAATCAGTAAACGGGTTTCCTGATCTTATGAAATACACATGGTACCTTCCCTTCCGGCGCCCACCGCCAAGATGCGAACCTTAAGCCTCTCAACAAAAAATAGATAATCATAATCCAATATGTACAAATAGTAATGTCTCGGGCCGAGCACTCTGCTCGCTAACAAAGATGAAGTTGATAGCAATACATTGGTCATTCTAAAAAAAGTACTAAAAATCCAAATATGCTAGTGTTGACTAAATGAGGCAAGGATTTTATTATGCCTCTCTCTTTTTCTCTCTCAAAGGTAATCACGTGTCTGTAAAAGTAATTTTACCAACTAGTGTAACCTCTGGCAACAGGAGAAGTGAGAGGGTAATATAAATTCTGGCAAAGTGCGCCAGGAATCTACTAGTAATTTGTTTCTTTCTCTTTATTAGGCACCTTTACTTACAGAGTTAAAGGCTCCGATGCGTCATGGTTTAATGATGTCGAGCCCCCGCCAAGCCAAATAGAATTCTCGGATGATGAAGAGGAACGGAGAGTTAGGAACGCGAAGAAAGAAGCGAAGAAACAAAACAAGAACAATGAAGAGGGAGAGACATCAAAGAATCCACCTAGAAAAGCCATGGAGAAACGTAGCCAACGTCCGTCTCAATCCAGCAGCCGGTTCGGTGGATCCAGTAGGGGGAGGTTCCTACCCCAAGGGTTTAAGAGAAATCCAACAGCGCTATTCAGATCTATGAGACCTTGGGAAGACCAAGGTCTTAGGACGCCGCCGCCACATCCAAATGGCGATCCGAACGGCGATAATTTCACTCCACCACCATTTAACCCACATGTAATGCCACCTTTCTCACGTCCTTATAGGAATAGTTTCCAATTTGGCAGGAATCCTAGAATGCAACCTATGTCTCCTACTGGTTTTCCTCATCCGTTTAGAGCTAGCTCTCCTGTGTTTGGGAGTAACTTTTGTAATATGTCTGGACCTCAACCTCAGTGGATGAATCAACCACCCCCTCCAGGCACTTAAATATTAGCCAATAAGGGCCTCCGATACATAGAGGGTTTCTTGGATATATAGTGCTAGTAGTAAGCGTGGTTGTTGAATATAATATGTATGACTGAATCCTTTCACTCGAAAAATAATACTTCACTATCAAGGATCAGCTGTTAAAAATCCTCAAAAATAAACTCAACCTTTAAATTTTTTATGTCAGTGTATTTTTAATATTACTTGTAATATATTTATTATTATACAAGGATAGAAATATGCCGTATTGATTTATTTTATTTAGTACTAGCTGCGCCCCGCGGTTTCACCCGCGTAAGTCCCAATCCCGCGGGAACTCCGGGATAAAAAGTAGCCTATATGTTATTCTGGGTCTTCAGCTACCTACATACCAAATTTCATCGTAATCGGCTTTGTAGTTTTTGCGTGAAAGAGTAACAAACATCCATACATCCATACATACAAACTTTCGCATTTATAATATTAATAGGATTTTGAATAATAATAAATACGTCATTCTGAATACTAAGGATCATTATGATGACTCATAATGGTGACCGTTTGAGAAAGATCTCGGAGAAAAATGCAAGGCGATATGTTTGTGGCAAACGCCTGCCCGTACGAAATATATTTGATCTAATATGAGTAAAATACTAATACAAAGAGTATAATAATATACCTGTACATGATCACGAATGATAAAAATAAGAAACCTAACTGCCTAAAAAAATTACAGAATGTCCACTTTGTTACCAAAGCAAAATTTAACTAGCGATTATTATGCTACTTGAAGATTTGACAGTTTTCAAGACCACTTTGAGGTTATTACAATGATTTCTTTAATTTTAATGTCTTTGTCAGTACTAAAAAAATAAAAAATGGCGCGAAACAGCCGCCATTTTTTAATGTCGTATGTTGTGACGTAGTAGAGGTCGGTTATTAAAAGCGGCACGCACAACACGTTTAACCGTTGTGCTTGTGTAGCGTCTGTGAATAAGCGCGCGGGCGTGACGTCGCATGAAGTCGCACCATGAAAAGCCTGTCCCTCTCTTGCGCGGTCAAGCTTATGAGGGTGACAGGGACAAAATATCGTTTTGCTTTTGCTGCGGTTTTTATATACAGCGTGGCCTAACTAAAATCAGTTTCTGAACACGGGCCTTGTCGAGTCGCATTTTGAATCAAAATTTTTTTTGAACATTCCGTATAGTGAAATTGGATAAGTGTGAGTACTGTGAACGTGCCAGTTTTAGTTAACCGACCAGTAATATAGCATCATGTTGAGACGATTATAATATCTCAACGCAGACTAGTAAAAGAACTACAACTTTATCTCAAACACAAATCAGTCTTGGATCGTATCTTTAAAATAAAATTTACAAAATCTTGCACGGATATGAGCCACATCACTTTTTAACTTAAAGGGTTAAAAAGAACGAGACAAATTATATTTTTATCGTAGTGTTTAAAAAACTACTGCATACAATACGAAACCAATTTGTGACCGGAAATAAAATATTTTTATTTGTTTTTAAGCGGTTAAAGTTGCTGTTTAAGCTATGGTTTGTTAGAAACTTAAGATAGCGGGGCCCCTCACCACCCACAGCTTAGTAAAAAAAATATGTCCAATGAAGTACATATAAGAATAGGTCAAAAAAAGCGATTGCAGAGTATAAAATACAAGAATAGGTTCGATATAATTGTAGTCTTACTGTCATAGGTAGTAATTCTGAAGCGCACAATATTAGTAATATTAGTTAGTGTACAGCAGAATTACCACCGTTTGACGTCACTATTTAAAAATTTTATCTCACCATTAGGTTTCTCGTGATAGTGATAACGGTGATAAAGATGCAAAGAATATTATTAATAATACTTAAAGTAAATAGAAACACTTGTAATACTTAAAAATAGTATATAAAAGCTGAGCAGTGCTTGTTATTCAGTATCGTCATTAATGTAAATATAAGAAAATATAGAGAATTTCACTTTACTGATTTTCAGAAGCGCAGGTAGCAATAAATTATGTCAATCATACTTTCGAAAAACGAAAGTATGTTAAGTTCGCGATTCTTTCGTTTGTTTCTTATTTCCTAGTCTGATGTTTCGCTTAGGCAAAGCTTCCTACAAAATATCAACTACTTACATAATGTTCTTAACAAAAATTTTGTATTTACTTTACTTGTATATCTATCTTTGTATTTACTCCAAAAATATTTGATTTTACTAGCATATCCATTATCCATACCAAATGATTTTTTATAAAACAAATCTGAACTAAGCTGCGGATAGACGAACGTACGGATATGATAATGTATACAAGGATTTCCAGTTAACTATAAAACTCGAAAAATGTGCAACTATGTAAATTAAAGCGTAATATAGTCTCCAAAAGAATCGTCAGACTAGTTTTTATTGAAAAGTAGTTGTTGATAGATACCTAATCTCTTCCTATACGAGGTGCGTTCTATCACCTTTTTTATTTATATCAGAATGTTATCGTGGAATTATGTATTGTATATATTACTTGGTATTTATATAACACTAAATTGTTCACCAGTGGGGTTACTCTTGAATCTCGATTTATGCAATATTGGAAATTGGAATCGAGTATGCCATTTTATGTACTCATGAACATAATACTTGCAAATCATTGTCAACTAGTTATTAGTAAATAATAAATTGTTTTATCGGATTCGTTAAACTTATTTGTAACTAAATGTAACCCGCTAGTACCTACCGTATTCAAAAGTACCTTAAATGACATAAACGATTTTAATTTGCATCATATCGAGATTCAAAAGTAACCCTACAGTTCACATATATATACAATTTATAACTCGAATCGTCCATAAATGTATTGTAATGCAATTTCCATACTTTCCAGTTGAAACATTCTTTTTGCTTAAGAATTATCAATTATTTTAAGTAATCACCAAACATATTGCTTAAATATATCCATTGGGTAGCGCATTTGCAAATTGCAAGTCTTGCTCTCAGATACACATACGTAATATTTTTGGAACATTATTTACATGTAATCTACAACAAAGTACCTATAAGGATGAGTGGTGTATTTGATTATAATAAATATAAATATCGAAATCATGTTTTACTGCTTTTACTTTTGTTATTGTTTAATTTATTAAAGATGCCAGAACTTTATCTGAGGCTCGTTTTTAAGATTGTGTAAAAAAAATCAGTTATAAATCTGTAAATTTGGTCCAATTGAATTGATTTTAAAATAAGATATGTGTGAAGATATCGAAGAAGAATAAGTATGAAGAGATCGGCCACCTTAAAAACTTCTCGTAATCTGCTTAAAAAACGTGTGCGTCTAGGGATACTCATCATCATCATTATCATCATCAGCCAGAGGACGTCCACCGCTGGACGTAGACCTCTTTCGAAGAGCGCCACGAGTCACGGTCACCAGCCGCTTGTATTCACCGACACCCTGTGTCTTTGGCCAGATCACCAGTCCACCGGGTGGGGCCTCCGGTGAGGGGGCCACCACTCGAGAACCTTTCTTCCCTAGCTGTTCTCAGTTCTGCGAGCAATGTGGCCTGCCCATTGCCACCTCAGCTTACTGACTCTGTGAACGTTGACTATTAATGTGACTCGCTCTCGCAGATCACCCAGTTTTGGATCATATCTCATAGAGAAACACCGAGCATAGCTTTCTCCATGGCACGCTGAGTGACTCGGAGGCTCAGATCCGTATGTCATCTCCGGTAACACACACATAGGTCGAAGACTTTCGACTTTAGGCTTTGCGGTACTTAGGACAAGAATTTTTTGGCTTTTCGAACGCTACCCATCCAAGTTGGATTCGGCGATCAACCTCTTTCTTGAAGTTGGATTTTCCTAACAGTTTGACCTAGGTATACATACTGATCAACAACTTCAAAAATTGATCACCACTAAATGATCTAAATCATCTGCGAATCGAAGGTGAGTGATGTACTCGCCATTGACATTGATGCAAAGTCTTTTCCAGTCCGGAAGTTTAAAGACATCTTCCAGTGCAGCAGTAAACAGTTTCGGAGACATAACGTTTCCCTTCTCACACTTTTATGCAACTAGGTCGGTTTCGAGTATCCTGTAATCGGACCGACCTAGTGGCTTTCTCGTACAAACACCTCGATCCTAGATCGCATCGCATCCTATACAATCCTAGTCAAATGTCACGGTGCTGATGACGGTAAGCGTTTCATATTTATAGTATTTTTTGAACGGATTTCCTTATTGCGCGTTGTGAAATTATATTATAGACGGAAAAAATTCTCATGAAAATTTGTCACGAGACTTGTCTGTAGTAAGGTATTGTAAGTTGTGCGGCGTGCGCATGTTTCTCTGTCTGTCTCTCTCTTTATATGTAAGGTAGAATTCCTGCTACACAGCACTCTGCGTCTTGTTACCTACTGCCTGGTACATAGTCAGAAGTTCTATTCTACTCAGCGGACCCAGACCAACACGGAGAAGTATGCAACACGGGGATTCATATTAGATTTTAGTTATTTACACAGCATCGTGTTGTATGAAATTCTTCAGTGGACAGTTTTGCCAAAGTAAATGCTATATAGGTTTTTTGTTGAAAAGAGAGAGTTATATGAACAATATATAACTTAGGCTCAAGAGTGATTTCTTAGAGAAAAAATTAAACAAATTAATATTCTTACTGTAACATCTCAACACATGTTTGAAAATTTAATATAAGAAAAGACATAAATTATTTAAAAAAAATTGATATGCAGTCAGTAAATACAAGGAACAAAACAACCTTGCCTTGCGGCACCGCTGTAATGACCAAAGAAAAAGTAACTGTCCAAAAAGGAAGTAATGACTGAAGCACCGCCCGTATCTCAACCGAATCGAAGCCTTTGTCGTAGTCCACAAGCGCTCAGGGGCGTCTTAACTTATAGTGCAGGGTCTACGGTGCTAAAGCCTTTACGGAACCCGGCTTGTTCGGGAGGTTGAAATTCATCCAACTTGCTTGATAGTCGGTTCGTGATGACCCTTGAAAACAATTTGTAAACGTCGCTCAGAAGTGACACGGGCCTGTAATTTTTCAATAAGGTTTTGTCATCCTTCTGAAAAACAGAACTATCTTCTGAAACACTGCCGTCGAAGATGACAGAATTAAATAGCTTCTGGAGGACCTCAAGTCAGTACTTGTCAATGCCAGTGCATTCCACTCTCTAATTAGCTCAATCGTCCCTTTCCATCGTCCCCAAGCGCCTTATTGTTTTTCAGTTGTTTGAGGGCTAAACTCATCTCAGGGTATCGGCGGGAAGTGGTGGAGCATACCGCTCATAATCGTGCTTCGTCGCTTTTGCTTGGTCACAGCTGTGTAAAACTTTTTTTTTGTATTATGAATCTTGTATTTTATACCTACTATGTACCTATATATTATTATAATATGGATAATGGATATGACATCCTACTAGGTGGTAGAGTTTCGCAGCGACTCGCCCGGATTGGTACCACCGCCTTACTTATTCCATAACGTCATGACGTGTTCCGGTTCGGAGGGTAAGGTAGCCGGTAAACTTACTTTTTGTCGAGGCCTAACATCACGGCCTCAGGTTGGCAACGCACCATTACCACCTTTGGCGTCTCTAGGCGGCGTGAATTTCTTACCACTAAGAAATCCGTCTGCTTGTTTGCCTTCCATTATCATAAAAAAAATTGAGAGGTGTCAAGGGACACCCGGATGGAACAAAGTTCTCTCTCTCTCTCTTATAAAGAGAGAGACAGACAGAGAAACATGCGCACGCCACACAGTTTACAATACCTTACTTATTAGTCGCCTCTGTGGTCGAGCGGTCCGGGTGTTGGACTTGACTGCATGAGATCTCGGGTTCGAATCCCGGGATGGCCAACAAAAAGAAAATTGGATTTTAAAAAAAAAAAATAGTAGCAGTCGTGGGACTGCCGATAGAAGTGAAAACGGAACTATTAAGTTGAGAGTAATTAAAACTATATGCAAAAATTATATAAAATTTATAAAAGCGTCCAACGCGCACATAATACAGTCAGAAATAGTCGATGTATTAGCGTATACATAGGCTACTGCGCGTGCGCTAGTCTGGCTCTCCATAGCTATAGATATACTATTATCATTAGCATGTCGGTAACGCGAACCAAGGATTTTACCCTCTACCTAAACGCTCAACGCGCCTAAAGAAGTTTTCACTTCAAACAATGTTGGTCGGGATTGGAAACGTGCCCGGTTGGCTTGCCACCGATCCCATTATGGGACTTAGTATCTTCGGCTAGTCGTGGGTGCCCTGGTTGTGCCTCTGCCTACCTCTTCGGGGATATGGGCGTGAAGATACTTTTTTTTTACTATAGCAAAAAGTGTCGTGACAAATTTTCGTGAGATTTTTTTCCGTCTAGCCCAATATATATATATAATTTCAATATATCTTAATATATATATATAAATCTCGTGTAACAATGTTTGTCCTCAATTGAATCCTAAACCACTTAACCGATTATAATAAAATTCGCACACCACGTGCAGTTCGATCCAACTTGAGAGATAGGATAGCTTATATCTCAATTTATGGTAAAAAAAATTGCGATCCGAACGAAGCCGGAACGGGCAGCTAGTAATAATATAATTTCACAACGCGCAATAAGGAAATTCGTTCCAAAAATATAATTAATATTAGTAGGATATAATATGATTTTCTTGTGAAAATTTGATAAATAATGGTGGTAATTTCGTTGCGCACGCATTAAACTAATTTTAAGTTATCGCTATCTTCTTTCAACGAAAGTAGGAGGAAGTGACAAAACACTTAGTGCTGTAAGACGAGTTTGTACATGTCATTTCTACAGACTTCTAAGTTTTTATCCATTGCTCAGAAAGCGTTGTTGAAAAACGTCACAATTTGACATGTCCGTACTAATCTGACATGTCTAAAATGTTCTTTGTTTCATTTGAAAATCTCTTTTGTTTCATTTGAAAAAGATAGCATTTAAAATAAGTTTAGTCTGTGCACAGCAGAATCACCACCAATGTTATGTTATGTTGTAAAGTTTAGTCTGTGCACAGCAGAATCACCACCAATGTTATACTAAACTATAACAATATACCGAAAAAAACAAGTTTTGAACTGGTGCCGAAACTAGCTATTCTATTTTTGCACTCGACTGTACTTCGCGCCAGACTACAGAGTTCTTACCGTGAGTTGGTATAGATTACGTTCGGTAAGCTACGTGCCGAAATCTATGACACTTTTGGTCTAAAAATGTGTTTCTCTTAGTTACCAATAGAGGCGCTATTCAAAGTTCTCCTACAATTAATTTACAGAGACGGTAGCGACTATAGTAAACTTGACAAGCCTTAAACTCATGGTGAGGGCTCAGAAAGAACTTAGCTCGAGGCGCATTTAAGTTGCCGCGAACTGTAGATAGGTACCTAATATTTTGTAATAAGCACGGAATAGATAATTCATGACATTACGAGGCAACCAAACCACGGATTTCCTGTCCTTGTAAACGTCACCACAGACGAGTAAGAGACTACACAACATATGGGTGGCGATGTGTGGTTGGAGGTCAAATAATTGGTGTCGTGATGTTTTGGTTTCTTGTCCGATTTTTATTATTTTTTTATTGGATAGGGTGAGGTGAAGAAGATGCCATATAAATTTTGAAAAAAAAATCACCTCAACGGGTTATTTAACCAGGGATGTTTGATTGTTCACCCAGATATCTATGTAATATGTATCACGCTCGCGCTCTTTTTACTGAGTAGTCATAGTTTGATAACCAAATACTTAAAAAAAAATTGGCTACTGAGAAACTAAAAACATCTCTTCTGATGGTAAGAGCTAGCCGTAGTCCATAGACGTGTAAGTCTCCCGGCTATCCTACCATTCAGACCGGAACATAACATCGTCATTTTGGCGGCAGGAATAGGTATAAATACCCTTCTCATTAACTGCAATTAGTAAGTAAATAAAATGTCGAATTTGACTTATAAGGTCCCGCGTTCGCTGCCTGCCAACCTGAGGCCGGGATGTTAGGACTCGAGCAAAAGTAAGTTTACCGGCTGACTTACCTTCCAAACCGGAAAACGTTATGGCGGCAGGAATAGGTAAGGCGGTGGTACCAATCCGGGTGAGTCGCTGCGAAACTCTATCACTAAAACTAAGGAAATAATGATGTCATTTGTGACTTTGATGTCAAGTTCTACAGTTTGTCTAGGTTGATATTAGCTTATGTCGGTTTGTACTTTTGTAGCTGATGGGTGTTCTGACAGCTTTAAAAAATATTTTTGTAGTTTTTATGAGAGACGAAAGTAGGGTAGCCAATAAATTTCAGTTTGATGTAGGTACGCAACACAGTATTAACATCGATTATCTTTCAATTTTAAATAGTAATTATAATTAAAGGTTTTATTAATAATAAGCAGATGATAAATCAAAGCCGAATAATTTTGTGATTTCTTTATTAAATATTTCATTGTTAGAAATTAACTAACGATTGAATTTCATAAATGTTAAAATAATTAAAAAAGTTACTAATAAAGACTACAGCTAAAAAATACTGCTCATGGACTATGCAGAACTAAACACTTCATAATTTCTGCTGCCCTTATTGACGAAATGTCAACGAAACTGGGTAAGTTAATAAAATTTTGCACTCACATGATCACAATGTAAAATGGTATTCATTTCACAATACAGGAATATAAAAATCCACTATAGTTTAGAATATAATATCATGAATACAAATTATATTACAAAGTGATACTTAAGTATATATTTTTAAATATTTCAATGAGGTACGAATTTTGTTCAATAGCAAACATATACTACGTCTACAAATCCTATAAATTATGTATTTTTAATTAAAAATGAAAAATTGTTTGTAAAATAAGAGTAATATTAATTTGTTCCAAGAAAAAGGGTACAAATTTCAACAAATCCCAGAATATGACACTATAAAAAACAGTATGTTAAAAGTTCTAAAAAATCTTTGACCTTTTTAATAATTGACAAGGACTCATTTTGACATTTGACGTTTCATTTTTTGTCAATTTCATTAGTCTGAAGGCTGTTTATTTCTGTATAAATCGCTTTTTTAGTCTACCGAACAAGAACTCTTTACAAAGGTCATTCAGATTCTGTCATTTTTACCATAAATTATTTCTCATTTAAACTCCCTTCTTATCTGAAATTAATCCACGTCTATTAGAATCGGTTACGAATTGGATTATATTCCGGTTATCCGATTTAGTGGTTACTGTGTTAATAATATGTAGCAATCCATAAATGCTTGCTTTACACACATAAAAGAAACAGTTTGTCGATATATTTTGTATTCATGTTATTACCTTAAAAATAAACTGAAAAAATTTCAAATAACAACTTTATTTCCCTGATTGAAAAGAATATTACAATGATTTAAATATAAACAAAAGAATATAATCTGATTTAACTTTGAAAATTCATAGATTATGTAGTGGCACAATTATTGATGTAGAAGGCAGTGGAGGCTGCGTCTAAAGCTTTTTAGGAACAAATTAAAATTGTGAGGGTTTTTTTCTTTTTTTCTTTATATTTTTTTTATTATGAGGAAATTAAATTTGTCCCAAGTTGTATGACACAAATTTGATTAATTATATTTATTAGAATTATTTACAGACTTATGCGGTCTATATGCGGTCCATAAAGATTATATTTTTTTCATGTTATAATAAAGCATGGTCCATTTATCCTAATATAATAAATGCGAACGCTTAAATCAATTTTACCAGATTTGGCACACTGATCATTTACATTCCCGAGAAGGACAAAAGCTATTTTTGATTTCGATTTTCTGCAAGACAGCGAAACACCTTTAACAAACGGATGAAGCCGCAGATATGTTTGCTGACATAACAAATTAACATATTATTTAAACGAACTAAACATTTCTTTTGTAACTTCAAATTTAAAAATGAAAAGCATTTTCAAAAGGCTGTTTAATAAAACGACACACGGTCTAATAAAATAACTAATTTGCAAATTAAATTATGGACTATTTACGAGTATAACTATGTATTAAAAAGTCGTTAAATTAAATGCGTGTTTAAATAATTTTATGAGAAATTTCGAAAAACTTAACTCAATAATACATATTATAAACTCGTAAGAACAAAAATATATTCAAAAATTAATAATCAGATTAGTTTATATAGGCGCTTTAATTTTTTTTTCTATTTTTTTGGTGGTTTGTAAGTTCACTACCATTTTACAATTAGCATTGATATCTACTCCCACTCAAAACTATGTTTTCACTCAAAACAATATAGGTCAAGCAGAATTTAAGATATATTTAATCGAAATATAACAATAGGCGCTTATTCCAAGTGCCAATGCTTCGAAAAAAAAAACAAAAAAATAATCTTTACAAACATAGAAATAAAAATGCGAGAGTATCAAATAATTGTACCACTACAATGTTAAACAATAAATGCAATCAAACGGGCGTTCACTTCGCTAACACTCCATAAATAATAATTATAGAAGGGGTTCAATATTGCCAATCAGTTGCCAAACATTTACTACGTAAAACACTAGACACTCGTTGAAGAAATTTTTTACAACATTAATATCAGCTTATAACGTTATAGTCCCATATTTATATGAGAATTAAAAAAAAACTTATTTTTTTTGTGTTTTAATACAGTTACCATACAATTAAATATTTGTGAGTTTTTTTTATTTCGGAACATCTCATTTAATTTATGAAAAGGTTGTGTTAATAAAACAGGGTTTTTGCCTCATAAATTACTTTGAAAATAAATATTCTCTCATAACGCTAACAAAACATTTGTGTTGCCACACATCTAACCGAAATCCACGCTACTAGTCGACAGTTTAAAAGTTTAAAGAAGCTGTTTTTGCGCCTAATCTATACTTTTGTTCGCCGGCTTATTGCGAACAGCCAGTTTCAAAAATCAACTAAAAGTCATTATAATAAGTACTATAAAAATATTAGTAGTTTCAATGAGTGAATAAGCTGTGATTTAGCTTTGATTACTATCTTCATTCAACTTCGAAACAACACAGAAGGTAAGAGTGTAATCGATTTGTGAACATATAATTATTTTATAATCATTTTCTAATCAATACAAAAATAAGTGCTTCTTCTTAAATGTACAATAAAAAAAAATGTAGACCAATTTAAATTTCCATCTTCTTGATCATCAAACACTCTTATGATTTTACATCTCGACGCAGATTGACCACCTTATTAATAAACACGGAGCAAAGTACTCAAGTACTCCGAAGTTCAACCTGGTACTATAGTCTTTATTACAATGCTTAATTTTACTCATACGTTTATTAATAAGACGTTGAATGTATAATTTTGTAACTAAATCACAAACCGAAAAGCAAAAAATGCTGGTAGAATTGCTAAAAATGCGGGTAGATATTTTTTATCAAGTAACTTTAAGTAGCAAACGTTTGGCGTACGGAAACACTAAACTTAACGACAACACAATGCCAATAGGGCCATGTAAACCTAACTTAAACGTGACTAACCTACGCGTGGGATACAAGTCGCATTGTATACAGTAAATTATCTCGATAACTTATTTTAGTATAAAAATACAGATTCCTTTGTAAATTAACATTTCTTAGCTTGCCGTCTGAGACTCATGACAATGCCTCTAGGGCTTCTTATTTTTATTTCACCGAAACGGTAGTTATAATAGAAACCGAACAAACAATCGGTACGGAGCAGTCTTCCATTAATACGTAATAAAAATAATCGTTAACGAAAGCGAAATAATCGACGATCCATTACAAACTACTGATTACGAATATTTTGATCTCGAAATATAAACTATAAAAACTAAACAGCTACAATTACAAGGGCTATAATTTTTGTATCGATTACACGTTAGGAACTATTCTACTGTACAGATAGAAAAAAAAAACTTAAGACGATAGCGAATTAATACTTTGAATGCCACTGAAACACTTCCAATGTGAAGCAAATTAAAAAATTAATATTAAAGGAACTAATTTTCAAAGAAACCAATGGTGGCTGTCTGACAGCCTCACATGTGGGTCAGTGGGGTTTAATATATTGCCATTATAAACCTACGATTACATATTACAGGCATAAACGATTAAAGAAATATATTTGTCCACAGGCCACCATATAATTCTTTCTGATTACAAGACGAAACTTTTCTGTAACTCGTCATGATTGAAAACCGATTTTTTGTTCTTCCTAAAAATCTTGGTCTTTTTTTAATAACTTTAAAAAATATATTAAATCATAATCAAAATGAGATTTCGAACAATCAACAAAAATACTTTTTTTAATAAAAAAATCTTCATACGTTATATTCAATAATTGGAAAACAGAATAACGACTAAATATTTAGCAACGCAAAAAAATAAACATAATAATATTAAGTACAAAAAAATTACTGTCCAAAAACAGCAACGCATACAAACTCTTATTTGTTCAAATAGTGCAAAAAAAATATTTAATATATGTTATTATAACAATAAATCAAAAAAAAAAGAATCAGACAAATATTTATGATTGTATTTTTATTTTTGTGTATTATTTAATGTTTTTTTTATGTTTGATTACTTAACATCTTATCTTCAACTATTTAATCACTTATTAATATTTAAGCTGGAAAAATATCTGCATACAGAGAAAACCCACGTTTTCATTTGTATGCAAAAAAGTTAAACCAATTGCTAAATATTGTAATAAAGTAATTATTGTTAAAACAGTGTTTTTTTTATTTGTATAATCATGGTTTCAGTTCAAACTTTACTGTTTTTGACGTCGGCTATAGCACTGTTGGTCAGTTTAAATTTACCAATAATTTTGTGTTATGTAAATTAAACAAGATGTTTTTGGCCAAATCTTTTCATCATTAAAAATTCATGAAGTTTCAATTACTTATAATAAGAAAGTTATATGGAAACCGTTGACTATATTAATATGACCATATATAATGTTTTGCTAAAAATAATTAGCTAACATCGTATCACTTATTCGTGTGGTGTTGCCAGTTTATTATTTAGAATATCCTTTATCTAAGACACTACGCACTACTATCTAATATTCACAAAGATACATTAGAAATGGAAAGGCGAAACAGCGTGCGTACTACACTTTTCCAATCAATGGAATATATTTTATATTTGCAAAATTTATCACATCCTTTTCACTCGACACCGATAAAAATCGACTCGATGAAATGGAGTACATAATGATTACATGGTATAGACAGCCAATTTGATCCTACAACACTACGGAAAATATATATTTTATTTTTAAAATAACATATTTTCAGGACATCATCCGAAAGAGAAAAGTGTCTTTTGTATTTTTGAAAATCTGCAGTCCACTGTAACACGACTATTCAAAAAACTTTTAAACGATTAACAGATTTACCCTAAGTCAAAAAAAATGTTTATTTTAACATTTCTAAAAAAATAAAACCACCCATAATACTAAAAAAAAGTTTTCGTAGTTGTTCTGCATTTTTTATGTCAAATTTTGTTAATGCAACGTGCAAGAAAATAATTGAGTCAAGTCATCGTGATAAACCCATCAATCGTATTTTTTAGATTCGAATGTGTGATATGATTTGAAATTTACACAAAGTTTTCATCACTTTTCTTCGATATGCATGGCGACATATTTACCACTTAAATCCATGTCCATGTCCATGTAGGTTTTATTAGTTATAGTATACAGTCATGGGCACACTTTCTTAGTGTACTCGAAACACAAGATAGTGTTTCGAATACACAATTTTATCAATTTTGCAGCTTCGATTAAAATAATCATTAAAAAACTATGAAGTTTGCGTCAAAGTTATAACAATAAAAACAGTTTTACGTCTTAAAAGTGGACAGCAGTGCTAGTACAACAAACATCAAAGGCAATTACATTATAAGCTACAGTCTGTAATATATGTAGTAAATATTTATTACCCTATTATGTAGAGTATCGGAAAATATTATAATCTATAATGATTATTATACATACACAATGTCGTATGTGAAAAATCTTTTCACAATTGCTTAACAAACTAACCTTTATCAGCACAGTGGGGGGTCGTATTGATTAAAGTGGACAAAATAATCAACTGACACTAAATATTTCTCTCGCTGAGGGTTTTTTAAATTACAAATTAAAAGTGTTTAAAATTAATGAAACGAAATAAATATCGGAATTTAACAATCAATTAATTGTCTTTGTGGACTGTTTTAAATGTTTACTGCAACAAGAATTTTGTCAAAAATTAAAACTGACATCTTAAACACGGATTAAAAATGATTTATTTTTCCCGAATGATCTCTGTGTGAATTGTTTCGACTATTTTATCCACGTAATTTAACAGAATAAACCACGATGCAACTTACGATTTTTCGATATTATTTTGAATGGCAACTTTTACATAAGACATTGTCTATAGTTGTGACATTTTGTTCTCCACGTCTGTGGGCGAATGAGTATCTATTTCTGGATATCAGCGAATAAGCGTTTATATGGTTTCGTTATGAAAATATTTTTAATACATAAATATTTATAATTTTCTTATTTTCTATGTATATGGCTCAGTTCTTCAATACGTATAATTATATATATTTGAGAGGAATAACTGTGTGAGAATCGATATTTTACATGGTATTGCTTTCATCAAGGGATAAAACAATATTGTAAAATTTTAACATTTTAACAACACTCACCTTATACTTAAAAAACAGATATACACTACCACAGTGTTACCATTATAAAAATTAAAAGTCAAGAAGTGAGAATTCGTAATGTGTACCGCACAAAATTTTATCCTAAATGCAAAAGTACTAAGCATTTAACTTTTGCTTTTAATTTAAATCGCTAAATAAAACCTACCTAATATCTATTATTAGTATCAATACTAACAACAACAACATACAACATAAAAAATCAATTTAAAAAATGTTTTGTCCATAAAAATATGCTCATGTATATGGAGATTTGTTAATTCCGTTTAATAAAACAGAACACGTCGTAATGTGGCGACATTTTTGTCCAGGTCGGTCAAGTTTTGACCCACTGTTAACATGCACAACAAAATTGGTGTATGATTTGGAAGACTACAGTAATGTTCATAGTTATGAATGTCACCATTTCGATTTACTCGTGGTGAGAAACTCACACAGTTAAAACCCATGTGTGAAAATATTCATATAAATGCAATATTCGCCGATACCTAATAAAGCTTCAATCGAATACAATTAAACCATTAGATTAATAAATTAATCCATCACCACCAATGTAAATGCATTTTTGACAGTCACCTTGTCTATTTGTTCGCTTATATCGTCATTGTGGTAACATTCATTAAAAACTTTAGACTTATTCTTTAAAATTTGATATTGCACACATTCTCAAAAAATTTAATGGCTACTTTTGTTAATGAGTTCATACTAAGTATCATATTTATTATTTATATATATCTCTTGATTATTTTGACTTAATTCAATCTATGGACTTTTAAAACAGCCAGTGATAGTAACGCTATAAAATAATTTTATAATTTTAAAGTTATCGAACTAAATTAGAGATTAAGTAAAATACGCAAATTAAGTATTGTTTTTATTATCAGTATACTAGAGTGGCAGATATCTACTAATTAGAATAATTAGATTGCTCTATCTATTGCAAATATATAGATAAGTTGTATTTGTACTTTATATTTTTATCCCAATTATCCTCCGACGTTGTTTTTTTATGGATGATTGCAGACAACAGTACCTTTGCATGTGTTAGATGGATAGCAAAATGCAATTTCAACCAAGCATTTATCACAGCAGACTTTATCATTGCTTGGTTGAAAAATATATATTTATGGTCGGTTGTAATTGCGAGAAAAGTATTCTAAAATTTTAATGAATGCTACCACAAAAACTCAGCTTCGTCTACCCCGAAAATTTAAGTTAGGATTCCATCCATTTCGTAATTTTAGGAAGACGTCTGCCTATCCAATGTAGGACGAATTATATACGAACTGGACGAAACAAGAGAGAAAAGCCATTGTAAGTCATCTTCTAAGTAGAACCATTTGGAAAAATCTCGCTTTTAAGGAACCTCTTATTAAGACAGTGGAGAAAAGTATATTGTTTTATATTCAGATCAGGCCTGTGCCACCTTTAAGCGGTATTATTTTAAAAATGTTACGCCTATGTCAAGCCACTTTATTAATAGTCAAAAGTAAAATTAGGTCAATTTTAGCGTTAATTGCATTAATAAAGTAATATTGCTCTAAGGCATCATGGTGAGTTATTAAAAGTCTGGGACAGTAACTATTAAAAAATGATTTTTATCGCCAATTGTGTTAAGGTTCAAAGAAATACTAAAGGCACGGAATACTTAAACACAATGGATGATACTAATTAACTAATTTGATAGCTCAAGATTTTAGCTATAACTTGCAACAAAATCGTACCTAAATATTATAACATATATTAAAAACTAAATACATGTATTTCATAGCATTTATTTGGAGTTAGAATTTGCTTAACCAATCATATAAGAGTCAAAAATTTTTGGTAGTGTTCAAATTTGCTCGAACTTAAAGCTAGTTACAGTCCAAGCAAACAAAAACAAGCGAGTTGTTTTATGTCAGAGACCAAGCCAAACATAGGGATAGGCCCTTCCTTTGTTTAGTCTGTATAATATGGCATTTGTAAATTAGGAGATAGTTTATCCTGAGGCCCCTTTTCCAAAATATTCACTTAGGCAATTCCCTACATTTTAAAAGGTACGAAGAAAATGGGGTAGACCCTGATATTCTCACATTATGTATTCTCAACCGGCCTGATCGTACAGTCGCCGACAGTGGTGATAGGCGTTATAGTTACCGAGCTCGGAGTTGAAGATGGCACGACTGGTTCTGGCTGTGCTTGTTCGCTTTTCTCCTCTTTGTCTTCGTTAGTTGGGGGCAGTTTGACAATTTGACAGTCGCCGACCGTCATTATTTGTGTTTCTACTTCGACTTGTGGCATATTATCGTCTGCTTCCATCCGTGAACTGTCCTCGTCATCTGAGGATGAATCGGATACGTCTATGGTCCTGTCGTGGGATGTCTCAGTCGTCATACTCGCGTCGGCATCCACGTTTCTGTCCGGATCGACACTTGTCACTCCGTAGGAATATGCCAAAGGATTGTACATTATCTCCGTTAAGTAAGAGAAATCACCGAAAGGCAGATTCGAAGCATTGTAGTTCTCATTTGGTCGACCGTCTGTAATGAAAACATTTTTAAATAGGTAAAGTATTTTATATATAATTTCTGATACATTGACTGCTGCTGATAGTGATTGCAACTTGTATTACATGTTATTCAGCAATGAATGTTATTTCATTAAAACATTTCTGGAAATTGTAATGAAAACATTTTTAAATCGGTAGTCTTATATATTATATAATTCATGTTCCTAATGTATGTTATCTTTTCAAAACATGCTAGAAAATTGTCTATTGTCAATTTCAACATTTCTTTAATTTAACTTTTATTACAGAGAATAAAATAATAAAATTTATTATCACTCAAATAATGTTTAGTTTGAGCGAGACTAATGAACGACTAATGAAAATATGTGATGATAAAAACCGTTTATTATCACGGTCCATGACTACGCACTCACAACAATAAAGAAAAAAAATCTCATAATTTAAACAAAAAATAATTGCCTACTCCAAAATATTTAATCTGTTATTATTTATATTTATGTATCACATTTTTTATTTATTTGAAAATATCTTTTGTTCAAGTACTGTTACTTAACTGTATAAAAATCGTATACTAAAAATTAATTCAGTAACATTTTACGATTCTGATTTGACATAAATTACAAAATTTCCAAAATTCTAGAAATAACGAGTGATATTGAGAAGTTGTTTTATTTATAATAAAATTTAATAAAATAATGTAGAAAACGCAGCAGTCAATGTTTATTAAATAACATGCTGGGATAATTTTAGTGCTTTATTGTGTTAATTTATGCTTTTATAACTAGTTTTAACTATTTTCATTTAACACATGCATTTATATTTGTTAATCTTTTGTTTACAATAATTTACATACATACATACATATCTTCACGCCAAGTCCCTTACGGGGTAGGCAGAGAGTATCGAGTGCCAGACCTCACGATCCTGACAAACCTGTCTTGCTTCCTTCACATTCATTACCCTTTTCATACAAACACGCCGGTTTCGGAGACTCTTGACACCACCCTAGGATAATATCCGATTGATCTGATCGTGAAATGTCAGCCTTGGTCTCCCCGGGTACCTACATCCATCCACATTCGCATTGTATATCTGCTTGTTCAATCTTTCATCTGTCATTCTTTCCACATGCCCGAACCAGCGGAGCATGCCCTTTCGCATTTTAACACCAACACTTTCTTTCGATCCCACTCTTTCTCGGATCTCA
>NJDD01000267.1:31334-53592 GCA_002245505.1 Calephelis nemesis
GCCCCCATCGCCGCATCTGCCTCTTTTCGTATCGACGAGGGCGGATGGATCGGTACGCGTCGCCTCCAGGGAACGCCCTAACCCGCTCTGCGGTACTTTTTCGGGCCACAATTGCAGTCCAATGGACTGGCAGGGATCGCGACGTGCACGCTTCTGGCCAATGACCCCCAATAATTTAGTTCGTAGGATTAGTCTATACTACTTGTTTCTATTTTTTTAGTTACAATACCATGCAGATTTAGATGTTTTTATTTAATAATGTATGACGAAATACAGAAATGTATTTTAGCTGAAAACCATTTCATTACAATTGTTTACAAAAAAATACATCATTATTAGACGAATTTTTATATCAATGGACAAATTTACAAATTGATCTTTCAAAAGGTTTACTTGTCATAATATGGGTGTTAGTCACTGACACATCAAATATAGTAAATTGAAATAAATAAATATTTTTAAATACTCATAGATACATACATATCTCCACGCCAAGACACGTGTTTGACAGAGTATCGAGTGTCAAATCCTACGATTCTTACCCTTTTCATACAAAGACGCCGGAGATTGTTGACACCACCCTCAGATGTGATCATGGTGAATGTAAATCTAGGTCTCCCCGGGTGTCTTTATCCATCCACAATCGTATTGTGTATCTGTTTTTTATCTGTCATTCTTTCCACATGACCGAATTAACAGAGCATGCCCTTTCTTATTTTAATACCAACACTTTCTTTCAATCCCATTCTTTCTTCGAACTTACTGTTACGGTTTAGATGTATATTTTCAAACGGGAAGTTGTATGCAGGACAATTACTATTAGGTATACCTTGGCCTATGTTACCCACGAATAATGTAGCTCTCTACTGATAAATGCATTTTTAAAATTGGTTCAATAGTTCATGCGATGATTGAACAGTGTATGTTTTAAGATATTGTGGATATTTCTTTTCCATTAAGCCAAATTAACAGAAAAGTAACTGAAGCTAAATTAACAGTCTACACACATACCTAAACACATATGATTACTTTTTAAAAAAAATATTTAATGTATTTGGCATAAAGTCATGGGTTTAAATTAAATTCTTTTGTATGTCGTATTTAGAAATATAAACAGTTTTATTATTATATATACACACATATAAACAACGAACTAAAATTTGAGAGACTGTTTAGAACTGACAGCACTTTCGATTTATGTGGTACTTAAAAAAAATACAAATTATAATTTTTATCCAACGCAAAAATCAAAATGAATGGATATAACGTCAACAAAGTCTTCAACTGATTCCCGCCGACTGCTATTGCATGTACAGGCTGATGTCGTCATGTCTTGACATAGCGTGACAATAAGTGAAGTATTTTTGCGGACTATTTTAAAAGTATTTTTATAAATAAACCATTACCATATAAAAATGTACATGTCAAACACTATCATTTAATATTAAAATTTAGTTGGCCTTTTAAAAGTAACCCGGTATATATTTTTGTAGGCTTGTCATGTTCAATGTAGTAAAATCATTTTAAATATAATAACTTAATAAAAAACATAAATACAAGTTTCTGATAAACACACATAAAAATTTAAAATGCAATAGGGTATATGACTAATTTTTATTTTAGTGTATATTCTTATAAACTCTCCGCAATTCTATTGCAACTTCAAAATCACGTTTTTGGATTTGCCAAAAAAAAGTATGTACTTGTCAAGTGTATTCGAACTTGACGTCACAAAGGATTTGTTACGAGGGCTAAACTGAAAGTTTTAAGAACTGGCAACTTAAAAGCATTATATTAAAAAAATAAGTTTAAATTTTGAAAATAGAACTCTTTACCAATAATATTGAGTATACATTTCATTCATTTGTCATTTGTTTTACGATTTAGCGGCAAATTGAAAATTGTCTGTGCACGTCAGAATGAATTTAAGCCGAGAAAATTTTCGTGCAATGATGTTTTATGACTTTTGATGTCATATAAGTCAACAAGAAAGTTATGATAGACTTCGATTGGCTTTTCACGATGAAGCCCCATCTCGTGCCACAGTTTACAACTGGTTTAATGAATTCAAACGTGGTCGAACTAATCTCACCGATGATTTGCGTGAGGGACGGCCTTCTACAGCGACGACTGAAGACAATATCAGTGTTGTGCGGCGTATGATAGAGACTGACAAAAGAGTGACCTATCAGCAGATTCGGACAAGTCTAGGCATAGGTATGAGTCAAGTGCACAAAATCCTCCATGAACATTTAGCGGTCAGGAAGCTTTGTGCCCGCTGGATACCGCATAATTTGACCGAGGCTCAAAAACTCCGCCATGTTGATTGGTGCCGAGAAATGATCCAAAAATTTAACGGAGGTGACTCAAATGCTGTGTTCGACATACTAACGGGTGACGAAAGCTGGATTTACTGTTATGATCCGGAAACCAAAAGACAGTCTGCTCAGTGGGTGTTTCCTTCCGAAGGGTTGCCAACTAAAGTGAAGAGAGGTCGAAGTGTTGGAAAAAAGATGGTGGCCTCGTTCTTCGGAAAGACGCATTACGCGACAGTTGTCTTAGAGGATCAGAAAACGGTTAATGCAGAGTGGTACACTAACAACTGTTTGCCACTTGTCTTGGAAAAAGTTCGAGAGAAACGACCTCGCAGCAGGATCCTCCTTCATCACGACAATGCCTCATCGCTCACCGCCAGGCAAACGATCGACTATTTGGCGACCTCAGACGTGGAATTACTGGGTCACCCGCCGTGTAGACCTCGCATCCTGCGATTTTTATTTATTCCCGAAAATAAAAGAAAAACTTCGAGGAAAACATTTTATGGACGCCGAAGAAGCAGTGGCTGTGTTTCAAAACGCCGTCGAAGAGACCCCTAAGGCCGAGTGGGCAAGGTGCTTTTCTCAATGGTTCTATCGAATGCAGCGATGTATTGATGTAAATGGACGCTATTTTGAAAAGTTATAATAAAACTAATAACTTGCTAGAATGCTTAGTTTTTGATTTTCTAAGAACTTTCAGTTTGACCCTCGTATCGATAGCTATATTAAAAGATGCGTTTACTGGAGTGATTTCTTGTCAAAATTTACTTTACATTGCATGATTTATTAATTGGTCGTTTTATTATTTTAATAATATAACTTTACTGACAGCCTCGTTTGTCGAGTGGCTAGCGTACACGCATAACTACACTGATCAAGCGCGAGGCTCGGATTCGATTCCCGACGGGGGCAGGCATTTGTGTGTCATACATTTAGATGTCTACATTTCCGGGTCTGGGTGTTTATTAAACTTATTCTGGTATCTATTTATGCATTTCTTGGTAATAGTATCTTTGAGTAACACCCATAACACAAGCATATAATTTGCTTACTTTGGAGTTAGATTCAATTTGTATTGTTGGTTCAGAGATATTTATCTATTTAAAAGAGCTTTACCCACCCAAGGTCTGACACTCGACACTTTCTGCTTACTGTACCCTCCCAACTCTGAATGATCTCAAAACATGTAAAACCCGATTATATATTTAAAAATAAGTTCTTACATTTTTAATGTTGAACTGCACTTTATTTTATTACTGCAATTAAAACTGTGTTTTATCTGTATTTGGCATGTTATTTTTAGTACCTGAAATATCTGTCATCTACCCTATTGTATATTGTGAATTAAAAATAGTGTCATAACAAAAACATTTTAATATTATTTAGCTAATTATACCCCTCCACCAATACAATATAAGTGACGTTAAAGCTGAAATTGTTAGATATTAAACTATTCTAACTAGTTAGCGGTACTAAGGCGATAAGGTGTCACATCCCTACGCCAAAAATGTAAGGCTATGCAACTAGTGCCGTCACGATTATCTAACAGTATGTTGGCACATAGTTAGGAGCTCCTTAGGGAAAACCATTAAAATGGTTCATTTTTAAACGAGAAGTTCTTTCAAAACCAAAGTCCTTTTTGGAAGTTTATATTTCCTTTAAAACTTTTGCCTCCTTTAAAGAAAATTAATTTCTTGAAATAGTAAACCTTATAAAACAAGCATTTTAAATAAAAGCTTCGAAAGGGCTTCCTTTTTCACTCATTAAGGGCCGCTTCCACTATTCTGGGAATATTTAACACTAGCTTTTTAGCGTTAGCTTCTAATATTACTTACCCTATATTTGACAAAAACTCATAAGTTTTCTTTGTTTATAAATATAAACCAGGATCGTGCAAGGGGCCATAAAAGGCGAATTATTTGAAAACGCTGACTTTTTTAATGACTGCTATAGTATTGAACAAAACTTTGATTTCTTTAGAGATAATGTTCGTGCAATTTTTTAAAAGTGCAACACTAGTATAATTCTCTATTATACTAAATTGTTAATCTTGTGACTTATACTAAATTGTTAAATATCTACATGATTATGTATATATCGATTAGTATATTTGTATACCGATTAGTACCGACCACGATCCCATATTATAATGTTGACATGCTATAGCCAAAATATACTAACACAACTTCGCAATATCCGCCATGCCGTACGGCATCGGCAGATCTATACCTATAAAAAGAATCATTGGTTTATCAAAGGCCTAGTGGCAAATACTACTTATTTGATTATATGTGTAAAAATGTTTGTTCTAAAGTTTAAAATTAAGCGTTTCCAGTATGTTTATACAAAATGCACAGGGGTATATTGTTACATTTCTGAGACTCTAGGAATAAGCAAAACTATTGATGCTATTGGCTAACAGCCAATATCAAAACTCTACCTACAGATATATAGGCTTACTATAGTTTTGATGCTAAGAGTGGCATTCCACATATCAAATATCTTTGTCCCATGTACCATTGAACAAAAACTTTGTTTATTGCCAATGCCCTTAGCATTGGCAATAAACAAAGTAAGTAAACAAATAAAGACCGTGTTCGAGAGCTGACAGACAAAAAAAATAATAAAATTAATAAATAACAAAAATTAAAATTATACAATTAAATAGTAAAAATTAGATATTTAACACGGTAAATGGTTATTGTAGTGAATTCATTTTGTACCTATTTAAATACTTGCTCAGTAAAAGCCGGTTATGTAGATAATTGATTGATCGAATAAACACCAAACAAATTATTTCTTTCTACAATTTACTGAATTAATATCATCAAAATAATGCATTAAAATAATGGAAAACGACTGCAAAAATTTGGACTCACCACTTTGTGTAAAAAATAATAATTATAAAAAATAGTTACATGTTTTTATGTAATAAATAATAGACGAAAAGAGGTACAGAGAGCATTATAAGAGATTGTACCTTATGTAGAGAAATAAGGTGCTAAAAATTATATGTAAATCATTTGGACATAATTAAAATAATAATAATAACTTCTTCCCACGTCTCAACTTTGCAAATATTAAAGAAATCTTGGACAAAGATATTGAACGAGTGAAATGAGCGTCTGGCAAAGAATTTTGATCGTCTTTGACATTGAAATTGGTCAAAAATGTTTGACCAGTGGAATGCGCAGCAGTCTACCCCCAGTGGTCTTGTTGGTAACGACTTATTTACCTACGCTCGCCTCTTATGAGCTGTCTGGCAGAGACATACTTATGCATGTATATACTCAGAATTAACTCTAAAATAATGATAGTCACACTAATATTTCTGGATCTGGATCATATTTATAGTATTTTATTTTTTTAAACAAAATAAATTAGTTATATGACTGACACCCATATAGCTAAATATTACAACTTACATTTTGCACAATTCGTCCAATAATAACTTTTTAAAAAAATGTAATAATGTTTAAGTACTTGTCAGATATAACTTCAAAGTTTGTAAAATGCATAACTTATAATTTAAATGAGGTTTTTATTGTAAAGTTAATATCATTCAAACATATTGATATTATAAAATAATAATGTAAAAATATTATTAAAATCAAATAATTATTGTATTAATTTTTAAGACTATATAAATTAGGCAAAATAAAGTAGGGAAAATATTCTTTAAATTAACTACACCAATGCACACAATAGGAAACTATTCTTCACATTATTTAACCTGAAGTGACTTTATTACATTTAAAAAAATATAAATAATGCGAACATAATGTCGAGGCGAAACATTAAAAACATTTTTTAACATTGCCATAAACCATAGTTATAATAAATTCGACATTAATAACTTTATACGTATGAAAAGTTTTTATGCTAATCATTTGTAGCAAATGACAAACCAGGGGTAACAAATCTTTGAAACAAAAAAATGGCATTAGAGATAAGAGTAGACAAAAATGATGATAAAAATGGAAATGAAATGTTAGGTCGTTACTAATTTTCAATTTAGTCAATATATTTTTATTTTAATATGTATATCTTTGGTTTATTTTTGTATCAGTTAGCGAGTCAGTTAAAAATGAAGACAAACATGTAAAATGTAATGTTTGAATTACTGGACTGATCTCAGTTTTTTTTTCTATTACAATTTTCTTAAAAATTAATTAAATCGAAACGAAGTTTTGGAAGCAAATTCATATAAATTAGAGGGTAAATTATGCTCTAATCAATATTTAGTTCTTATAGTATCATCACTTTAATTTGTAGTTTTAGTTCAGCATATAACATGACAAAATATAAATTGTTACAAATTTGTAAAACAGTTTGTCACCCGTCATGCAGGAATGTTCTTTATTACTGCAAGAACATATGACACAAAAACATGTGTTTTAAATATCATTATAAATTATAACTAAAAAAACACACTGACTTTTAAGCACACACGCACAAAGTGAAAAACAATTCAAGCACATGATACATAAGGCTCATTTTCTTTTGAATGAATATGTAACAAAAATTTTATAGCATGTAAAATTACTTGTATTATTTTCGCAAAGTTTTAGGTACTGTTAGTTGGACATAAGTGGTTAAAAATATTCCAACCAACAACAAAATGTTCCACGATCTTTTTGAATATTTTATAATATTTTAAATAAGATAAGTGGATTTTAATAAACGTCAAAAATTTGTTATATTAAATTACTTGGGATTACCGTTAACTTAAAGTAAAATATTTATCCAAGACGTGACACACTTAAACTTAAAAAAATCATGACTCAAATTGGACAATGTGTGAGTTGGAATGTTGTATGGACGTAGATTGGTAAAATAAAGACGTGAAAATTTCAATTAGAAATTAATACAAAATATTTTTACGTCTGTATTGCGTTAGGTTCCAACATATGTTATTCATGAAAGATATTAAAACACGCTGTACTTGGTTATCATTGTTACACATCTTGAAAATGTCAAATGAGCGAATGTAATAGAAATAACGATTGCACTAAACTACGTGTTAATATTTTTCTGAATAAGAGTACTATAGTGACTTACAACCGCGTTTAGAGACGTCAATTATTTTTAATCAGCCATTAAGTGCACATTTTCTATACAGAATTGTGCCTTAATGATCAAAAGTTACTTAATCGACATTTCTGAATGCGGCCGATAATGTTATTTACAGTCTACTAGCTGTTACCCGCGGCGTTGCCTGGCACCACATAGGAACATTATTTCGGGATCAAATCTATCCTATGCGTTAATCAAAGTTACAAGTGTACAAAATTTTATGAAATTCGGTACTGCAGTTTTAGCGTAAACAAGTAACAAACAAACAGACAAAATTTCCCATTTATTATATTAATAGGATTTATGGGGTCTGATGAGTGAAATGTGTGCTACACTTGGTTATATTGATGTGCAATTTAGGAATGTAAATTTTTAAATATGAAGCTTCTACGACTTGAATATTATTATTAAAATCCAGACATCTCCCGCTGTGTTTTTATGCGTTCACACTGAATAATTTATTAAAATCTGCAGTGCTTAAATAATAATTATAAGTTCATTCAACTTATTCAACGTAAACAATTAAAGGAGGTGTTAGTCTTTTTAATCCTTTTCCTCTACTCTCAAGATAGAAAGGGAATTCATCGGTAAATATCACGTGAAATTTATCGAAATATGTAGGTATCTTATTTGTTTTTTTTTTCAAAGAAATTAAGTGTTTTTTTATCTAAGATTAGAATTTAAGACTCTTAAGAGAGTAAACTAAAATCACAATGTTCGGTGTTTACAAAATTGTGTAAGCTTGTATTAGGCTTTTACCTTTTTTTTTGTAAAGATTGTTTGTAAAAAAAAATCAACGTTTTTATTTTTATAAAAAAATCAGTATATTTCAAAAGAAGATAAGACATGAGCTCTTCTCCTTTACCGTCTTGATAGTCTTACGTCTATATATTAAGTTTGATATGGCCAATTATAAATGTAAGATATACATTTATAATTGGGCTATGTGTGTGTGTACTGGTGCAGTATGTGTGTGTGTGTGTGTGTGTCCGTGTCCGTACGTACCGGGCCTGGGCAGATGGTAGTTCTTGGGCGGACGGCCGCGCTTCCGCTTGAGCAGCAGCTGGTGCCCCGCCGGCGAGAGCGCGAGCGCGCCCGGGCTCGGCCCCACCACCGTGCCGCCCGTCAGCACGCACCCCTCCATGTCTGAGGACAGACAAAGTTCGCACCTTACTTTATGTCCTCTGGGTTCTTTATGTAGAGCCACAGCTCATAATAGGTTTGACTAACCATTACTAACAAAAAAGTGGTACACCAGTAGGCCGGGTTGAGATCCCCCTCTGTACCTACTCCTGTCGCACCGCCACTGTTAAGGCTCTGACCAGAGGGTAGAGTACCCAGTAGACTAGTACAATGGCCAAATGGGCAAATGGCTAAAATCCCCGACAATAGGCGAGCGATGCGCCTAGACCATCTGTTGTGTCTCTTGTTATACAGACAAAAAAAAGTGTCATTGTTTACTGTATTATGCCATAAAAAATATATACCAGAGTCAGTACATTACAAAAACATTTCAACGTGACATTCGGACATGTCAAATTGTGATGTTTTTAATCAAGTCAACGTTTTCCAAGTGATAGATTAAATGTCTGTAAAAATGTCGTGTCCACTATAACTTGACAGCACTAAAAGTGTTTCGTCTCTTTCTATGACTTTCGTTGAAAGAAGATAGTTTAGTTGTTGAGCAACAAAATTACCACTAATGCCTATAATACGAGATGCCAAAATTTGGAACCCTTTTTACGAAAGGCACATTTGTGTAGGAGAAGTGCAGAACGTTAATATTTCTCAAATAATAATGCTTATAAAGTATATAAAACATTACCCACACTTTGATACATACAACAAATATAACGATAAAAGATTACAGATGGCGTACTATACAGTTTGGAAACAAAGTAGTCGGTCTTGAGAAATGAAGATGGCGTTCTGTTCAACAAGATATTAAAATTTATTACGACGGGCGACCATTAGTAAACAAATAAATATCCATATCCCTAGATTAATTATAAAAAATAAAGTAAGCAATATGCTTGTGTTAGGGGTGTTATTCAACGATAATAATTAACAGAAATATTTATATATACCAGAATAAATTCAATAAACACTCAGACCCGGAAATGCAGACTTTTAATTTTCGCAACACAAATGTCTGTCCCCGTAGGGAACCCGAGCCTCGCGGTTGGTCAGTGGAGTTAAGTGAGTACGCTAGCACCTCGGGCCTAGGTACAAGGTAGGTTTACCATCGAGGGAGCCGTATGATTGCTGTCTCAAGCCAAAAAAATATTTTCTTAGTTTTAAACATTTCAAACAACCAATGCAACCTCAACAGCCATTTGGTAACAAATAAAAAATAATACAACAACTGATCAATAACTTATAACTTTGGAAGTCGGATGAAAATAAACAGATAAAAAAATAAGAAGATTTTCATATCACGGCGATACTTTACAAAGCACTCACCGAGCGATGTCTTCGGCGGNNNNCGGCGCTTCTTAATCTTCGGCGTCAGCGGCAGCGGGGTCTTGCGGGGCCTCCCCCGCCCCCGCCGCGGGGGGTCCACCAGGTCCCCCTGCTGGATCTCGTTCCGCACCGGCTCCAGCGACGAGTTCAGCACTACTGGGTTGGCGGTCCGAGGTGGAAGCATCACGTCCCCGCTGGGTGTGAACACCAGGTGTCCAGACTCTCTGTGCGTTGTCCTGACCATGCCGGACATTACTTCCGAGTTGTTCTCGCGTTTCACTGTACCTTCGTTGGTCATGTCCACCGTTGGATCTTCCTGTGAAATAGTAAGGATGGTTTTTAACAATGGGCGTTTGGTTTAGGGATTTGGTCAAATAACAATCCATACAACATTTTAAATGCGAAAAACTTCCATTACGCAATAATTTAGCAACCTATTACTATAGGTTTTCAATTACAATACAAGTTTAGTTAGATTTCTTATCGACTACGAGCCGTTTTAGTCCAATACAACAAAACCGAAACTTGAAGTTATAAAAACAAACTCACAACACTGTTCTCTAGTGTTTAGATCCTGTTTAAAAATCTGTTAAGTTAAAACCGGTTGTAATGAAAAAATTGTCCGTGGAAGAGCGAAAAAACTTTAGGCTGACGTTTCAAAAAAACTGTTACAATTTTCTTAAAACGTCAGCTTCGTTTACAAACTGGTTAATATTATAATCGCATTATTTCATCCATTTTATTTTATTTTAAACTAAAAAATAGCCAATTATTTTCACATCGTCAAGTCTCTATTTTAAAATCATTTGATACTTAAAATTAATTTAACATAAATTGAAATCTTGCTTTAAAAAATCGGTTGTCGTTAAATAAAAGCTTTGACACATTATTAAAGAGTACAAGTGTTTGTATAATAAGTATACTTAGTAGTACTTACCCGTTCGCATATTTTAGTGTGCACCCTCAGTTTGTCAGAACGCGCAAAAGACCGTCCACAACCTCCGCATGTAAATGGTCTTTCGCCGGTGTGTGTCAGCCTGTGTCGCGATAGGTGAGACGATCGCTGGAACCTAAGCACATACATAGAATGTAGAGAACAATTGATATATATCGCGGAAATAGAATACAGATAATCTGTAAAAAAAATACTTGCAAACAGAATCTTTGTAATAAATATAAGGATCTTGTAAGATTTGGCGCAACCGCGTCTTAAAATCCCGTCAGATTTTCCAAATGTATTTTCGTGTATGCATTGACACTAAAATACATTTGGCATTCGGTACTCATTTCCTTCTCCGTCAGGGACTTGGCGTGAAGATATGTATGTATGAAGATGAAGATTTAATTTAAGGAAATTTAATTAAGTTTAGTACTGTGCCATTAAAAGTAGAGAAGAATCACTGTAAAAAAAACTGAATACGCAAAATGCCTTTGTGTATGATGTGTCTTTTTGCAAAGAACTTAATTTATTATTATTTTCGAACAAATTTTACTGTTTCCTGCTTAAATGCGTTACATTTGCCTAAGCTTCTCTTCGCAACGATCAGATGAGATTTGTCCTGGCTTCCTCTGCACCGCTGACCTCCTCGCGTAGGCAACTAACGGTTTCAAGTTAATATGACTAACATCGTCAATTCTACAAAAAGACGGTTTTCTACAATTTTGTTCAGCTGTTACAGTGCGCAAGTGAAGTATTCATGAAGAAATCAGTGTATTTCCTATAAGCTTGAGTAAGGAGGCCACCGTTTTATTAAAGTCTCTGACACGACTTGACTATTATGACTAAAGATTGACTTTGAATATTATAACTAATGACTGATTTTGACTAATAATGAGTAAGGACGGTGTTTGATTATTATGACATTATGACTGACTAACTATTATGACATTATGACTGACTTTAACTATTATGACTAATGACTGACTTTGACTATTATGACTAATGACTGTCTTTGACTATTATGACTAATGACTGACTTTGACTATTATGACTAATGACTGACTGAATAATCTAATAATGCGAAACGATCTTAAGTTTAAACTTGACTAAAGGCAGATGCTACCATTCATACCCAGAATTAAAAAAAGTAACATAAGGTACCACAGTATTATATTAATAGTGTAGTAATAGGCGAGCTCGTCACAAGAGATCTCTTATGTACCTGACGTCACAAATATCGCAGACATGCGGTCGGCCATCTTGAGACTCGTTAGCGCCTGAATCAGATATGGATCCACTTGAATCCGTCTCTTCGTCATCATCCATCATTGCTTTTCCTGATTTCTCTGAAAAATAATAACAAGTTTATATTTCAAAAAGCATATATTAACAAAACAGTTATAGTACTCAAATGTGCACGATTGCAGATACCCGGGGGACTTAAGTTGACGTTCCACTACCGAATCGCTCAGGTATTATCCGACACTGGTGTCAACAATCTCCGACACTGGCGTGTTTGTATAAAAAAAAGCAATGAATGAGGAGAAAGCTAGGCAAGTCTGTTAAATATTGAAACTTGTCACTCGATCCTCTCTGCAAAACGCGGAACAGACTTGGCATGAAGATATTATGTCCGTTATACATTTTTCAACGATATCGCTAGATCATGGTGTATCCTTGAACCAAATCTCGTCACTATCCAAGCATTTAGGAGTAAGCTCCGGACCAATAAACAAGTACATTTATATCATTAGTGTAGGTTTGAATATATTTTCAGAAATTGCTTACTTAAGAGAATTTGATGTAAATATAAATTTTCACAACTAGACTTTAGGGTCCTGTGCTGACTATCCCAAATTGGTGCCAAAGGTTTCTTTTGTGTCGTCGTAGCGTCAGTGTTCGTTTTTTTCGTATTTAAATTAAAAAGACAAACCCGCTGGTGTTTTTTTTTTTATGATATTGGAAGGCAAACAAGGAGACGGATTTCCTAATGGTAATAAATTCACGCCGCTTAGAAACACCAAAGGTAAGTTTATCCTCTGAACCGGAACACGTCAACGCCAAGTACCGACATCATGGCGGAAGGATAGGTAAGGCGGTGGTACCAATCCGGGCAAGTCGCTGCAGAACTTTACCACATAATAATGATTGTTTGCGTGTGACATCATATCTTTTGAACGTCCATACGTTCGTTCGTTCGTTTGTAGGTCCATACCTATTTTGAAACGGATTTTTTTTCAAAGCTGAAATAATAGAGACTGTTCGTAGCTAAATTATAGGTTTTTTTGGGGGGTTGTTGAATTTTTTATACATGAAGTGATATGCCAAAGTAAACAAAAATTTGTGCCAGTGTTGGGTGTTAATGAGAATATTAAGCTTATGCAAGCATTCAAATCAATTACACCCGTAACATGTCACGGTGTTAGTGATGGTAAGCCTATGCTCGCTTGTTACGAGCTGCCTGGCAGGAAGGCAGAATGGTCTATTATGCAAAGGAGCCCGGACCAACACGGGGGATACACAAAAAGCTTAACACTGCTCAATGGTCAACGCACTTTTAACATTTTCGGGATTTATGAGTGATGAATATTTTTTACCATCACGAAACCTTCATATAATTGATTGACTAATATGGGTTCTTGGGAAAAGTAAAGTATCTTCATGCCCATATTCCCGAAGAAGAAGGCAGAGGCACAACCAAGGCACTCACGATTAGCCGAAGAAACTAAGTTCCAAAATGTGGTAGGTGGTATTGTGATAGGCGGGCACATATCCAATCCCGGGCGACGTTATGGACGTTAATGGAAAATTATAAATACTCAATATATTTTTTTTTGCTACCCGACCCAGGAATCGAACCCGGGACCTCAAGAAGTCAAGTCCGATGCCAGACCCCTACACCACAGAGGCGATAAAACAACCTTGTATTATAAAAGAATACAATCACTAGCACCTCACCGTCTGAGTCGTCATGTTCGTTGTTTGACGGCTTCTGTAACACGGCCAGCTGTACCACTTTGATGCCTCCCGGTTTTGCCTCTGTGTCGCTTTTCCCTTCGTTGCTTGCCGCACCTGAAAAGTTCATAGATATTAATATTTAACACAATTTATCCTACATATTATGATAGCGACGCAACAGTAACATCTACGGTGTCAATACGACGTCGGTCTCTTAACATTGGAATCTGCTTTTTTGCTGTTGTCTTCGGAGTCTTAATACGAGTATCAGCCTTAGACGGAATGAAGAATGTTTGAAGTTTGACGTGTGTGTTTGTTTGCGTGTGACATCATAGCTTTTGAACGTATGGACCTATTTTGAAACGGATTTTTGTTTCAAAGCTGAAATAACAGAGACGGTTCATAGCTAAATTACACGTAGGGTTTTTTTTGGGATATTGTTGAATTTTTTTAAGTTTAATTTCATCATCAAGATATTTTGATTATTACCGGACGAGGTTGCAGAAAAAAAGTCTTATCTCCAAATTCACTTAAAATATTTTTGTGATTTCAAAAGATCCTTCTAAAAGTGTTTTTTTTTTAATATCTCTGGACATATGAGTACTTATTACACGAAGTGATATGCCAAAGTAAACAAAAAAATTTGCCAGTGTTGGGTGTTAATAAGAATAAGCTCATGCAAGCACTCAAATCAATTACACCCGTATCCCTGAAAAAGTCGGCAGAGGTACAACCAGGAAACTACGATTAGGCGAAGGTACTTCGCCTCACAATGTATTAGGTTGCAAACCTATCGCCAACCGGACATTTATCGAATCTAGGACAGTGTGGATTTTACTACATAATTTAAAAAAATGTGTTACCCGATCCGAAAAGCGAACCTAATTCCGTACGAAAAAAATTGAATAAACAACATTTTTGAAAGTGCAAAAAAAAAACATTTTTACATTAGCAATATCAGGGTTATCATAATTATAAAGATATAAATAAAGAGATTCATCTTATAAAAATATTTTTATAATAATGCCGTTTATACAAAGGTATTTTCTAATGTACTTTTTAAAATCACAAATTATTTTTTTAAATTATCTACTTTACCATACGTTTTGTTGCTTTAATTAATTTGCTCCATTTAAATTTTAATTTTCATTCTTAAATTTAAATATTTGTACTTTCTAAAAACAACTGTAAATGTAGTAGGTACATACTTATACGTCATGTTATATGTACATTCATGGTTTTTAGCCGTATTTGTACTGTCACGCACATAATAATTTTGATATATTAGGTAGTGGATGATTAATTATTAATTACTGGCTCTTTTATAACAACAATTACGCGGATGATTACTAATATTTATCATTTTTATTTCATACATCACCTATTTTTTTAATATTTGAATATAGGTCTAGAAAACCCGTAACAAAGATCTGGAGTGCATTTGTAAAAAAATTGGATTAAAATTCTTTGCGTAGTTTTAAAGATCTAAGCATATATATAAGGACAGACTGCGGAAGGCGACCATGATTTTACATACTATGTAGTGATTATTATCCTACAAGGAATTTCGCGTGTCGATATGTATGTACGACAAAATATGCAAAATTGAAACATTCTAAACATAATCCTTTTTATATTTCATTTGTTATATTCGTTTTCGTGTTTCTTGTTGGAGGTCAGGAAAGCCAGTAGATTTTCCTAGGTGGTCTAATATCCGCATTATAAAATAGTGACTATGGTGGCAACGGTTGACTCTCATCATGACAACCATCTCCAAATTCTTAGCAAACACACACATACAAAAACAAATTGTTCCGATGTTTTGGAAATCCTATTTTAAGTTTATGTGACATTTGATATTGACTGATTTGTTTGAAAGGACAAAGTAAAAGGTCAAGATATTTTTAGTTATCGTATTTATCGAAATATTTTATCATTTTGAGTTAAAATAAAAAAAAGTTTAGCACGATAGTCTTTTTACGAATTAAAGTATAGAAATTAATTTAAATGTATTAAATTTAATTATTAGATTGTAAATATTACAGAGCAATGATGCTTTATATACCGAAACCGGTAGGTATACAAAAGACTTTTTTTGATCGCCTTGTTGGTCGAGTGGCTAGCGTACACGCCTAACTACACCGAACAATCGCGAGGTTCGAGTTTGATTCCCGACGGAGGCAGGCATTTGTGTGATGAAGATTTAGATGTCTATATATCCGGGTCTGGGTGTTTATTAAATTTATTCTGGTATTTATTTAATTGTTTCAATGGATTAGTAACGTTGACTAACACCTATAACATAATTTAATAAGCATAATATAATTTGCTTACTTTGGGTTAGATTCAATTTGTGTAACTTGTAGGGGGATATTTATTTATATATAACTACTATAGCGTTTAAAACTAGTATAAGTTACTTTTGTTTGTCTGCGGCTCCGCCCGCGTTTTCTCAGGAACCCGTTGTGCGATCGAGATCAAAAGTATCCTATATATTAATCCAGGTCACAATCTATCTTTGTTTCAAATTTCAGACAAATCCGTTCAGCCATTCGAGCGTGAGAGTAACAAACATCCATACATAAATACAAGCATTCGCATTTGTAATATTAATAGGATATTTTACCAAATCACACTACAAAAAATATATTTTTGAAAGCAGGTATTTTATAAGTGACTTTACTTTATTATTTAACTAAAAACCGGGCAATTAAGGTTTTATTAAGAATTATTTCTTACAAGAAATAAAATATTACTAAGTTATGTTATTAAAAATGATATTATGTTTCACAACAGGTTTAAATTCCAAAAACTCATACATATTTATGAATAAAGAACATTTATAATATTTTTTTAGTTTTTTTAGCACGAGAAAATCAAATTTCATACACAGAATTTGAATTTATATAAAAATATGTTTCATAATACTATGTGTAACAACTTGTCTGAATTGGAACTACTGCCATCATAGTGTCAGTGGTGCTTGTCACTGTTGTGTTCTCAGTTCAATACGACTTCCAGTAAACTTCGACATATAATTTGAACACTCCTAATGCTTGGAAGAATTTGAGCAATAAGGCTGATATTTTAGGTTCAGATTGGCAAGTGGCACCGCACCATTCTTATCTTAAGTGTCATCATATAATCATAGTTAAACCCCTTCATCTGAAAATCCGGGAGTGATGTCAAGACTGATGATGTCAATCCGGCGTGTTTGTATGAAAAGAGTGATGAGTGTGGAGGAGGCTAGGCAGATTTGTTAGGTCGTAAGATTTGACTACATTTCCTGCCTACTGCATAAGGGACTTGGCGTGAATGTATATGTATCAAAAAAACCATGTGTTTGTTGGCCTTTCAATATGATGGAAAACTTACAAAATTTTGACCCCGAGATAATCAAAATCCTTCATTGAAAATATGAGTTATATTGCTAATAAACTGTGCGGTTTATTTTGTATTCATTATGTATTTTATGGACAGCCATTAAAATTTTAAGGTTTTGCCTGCGAGGTTGTTACTTTTTAAAATATTAATGTGGTCCAGGGTATGAATGTTGGTTGGCATTTGAAATAAGGTTTTTTGGTAGATGTTTTTATGACAATACAAAGGCAAACAATTGTGACATCAAACAAACACCATAGATGTTGAAGGTGCGTTGTTATCCTGGGATGTTAGACCTACTGCGCAATTCTACCGGCTGCCCTACCCTCCAGTCTGGAATATGACACTGGCCTTATGGCGGCAGGAATAGGTAAGGTGGTGGATCCTTACCCGGGCAAGTGCTGCACTGCTCTCTACAAGCTGTACCACTCTACTGTCTTGCTGATAATGACCCATGTAACCTATGTTCTCCACTTACAAGCTGATAGAGAGCAATATGGTTTATTTTATATAGAGGATCAGACGAATTAACACAAGTAGGTATTGGAAGGTACACCTCATCCATTGAAACTAAATATTGACAGCTAAAACCAGTTTACTCCCCCCAAGGCTTCCGAAATTCTTTTGGTATGAAAGCAACACGGGGGGTATTGCTTTCATTTGGATAAATCATGATTAGAGGTCATATGTAAACATATTCATCACTTAGAATAGGTAAATTATGCAGGATTCCCAGAGAATATGAGTTACAATAAAAATATATGACAACTTAATATCATAGTGTTTTAACATTTGTTCATAATTTGCCACGTAAATTATTACATTTAAATGCATTTACATAATAACAATATGTTTAAAATTAACATACGAGTATATGTCGCAGCAAGGTGATATTAGGGACGGAACAATCAAAATTTCGGTTTCGGTTAAAAATAGCCGAATTTCGGATATTCAGAAATTTTGAACCAAAAAGTTTAGTGTAGGATGCCTTCATTGCAATTTAGTCTGGGAAATGTGATGACTACTTACAAATTTCTTCATAATTATAACTTCAATTAAAACTAATTATGAATTCTCTGTAGTGTAACATATTGGATAAAATATTGAGAATGGAAAACAAACATTTTCCTATAGAAAAGAGAGATATCGATTGTCGCATTTGATGGTAAGTTTTATTTATTTGTATTGTTATGATCAGATACTTAAAAAAGTTAATTGGTTGAATTGGTACAGAACAAAACAAAATAACTCAGTTATATATAATTTTAGCCAATATTGATATACGAAGCGGATTTCGGTTTCGGTTTTGCCAGCAAACCAGTTTCTTTTAGACATAAAACAATTAACTTTTTATAAATCATATGCATATGTAAATGTATTATTAAGTCTTAAAAGTAATTTTTATTATGATTTTACTACATCAGTTTTTCTCATTATTACAATATTTTAAAAGCACCGACAAATGAGATAAAATATTATGTGAAAATGTAAAATTTTAGTTTACATTAGGCTGAAGTTCACATCTATTCTAATAAGGTGAGCATGAACTCGAATCCTCTCTCACCCAAAATAACGAACGGTAATTACTACTGCACTAGATGCAATCTTCCAATTACTTAGGGAAGCGAAAATAAACCAAGAACTGCTTTTGTAGAATAGGTAAATAGCAAATGTACAGACAGATTTCTTGGTGGTAAATAATACACGTTGCCTATACACAGACCGCGTAACTTACACTGTGGGTGGAAATGGAAGTTTCACTGTGTTACAGTGTTATAAAGATTATAATGTCAACCTATACCACAGTCCACAGTTATTAATAAGGCGGGATGTATGGAACAACAGCACCCAGAACCTTGAATCTTACGCCTATGTAAGGATTTGGTATCATTACTCCACTCTCCAATTGGAATGTAAATGGTGAACACCCACGTCGCGGCGGCAGGAAAAAGTGATGCAGTGGTATCAAATCCTGGCAAGTTTAACAGAAATCTACCATATTTATACTTCTAGTTGATTTGCTATAATATCTAATTTGTTTATACCTTTTTTGACTAAGACAATGTACCGTGTGAGCTGGTTTATAATAAATATTAAAGTTATTTAGGAATTTCCGATACATAAATTTCAAATTCAATTAATGAAACGCCTAGAAACAACTGATTATAATATTAATAAAAATGTATATTGTAAAATATATTTAATTAATATATGTTACAAGAAATGTGTGAAAATAAGGAGGTTGATAAAGTTCCCAGACAATACTCGAAATACCGAAATGTCTTTGGGAAATGCTCAAAATGATCATTTTAATAGTTATTGTAACACAGTTTTTTTGATAATATATGGTTCTTTCTATACCTATAAAATAACATTGCCTGACTGACTGATTCATCATCGCCGAGCAAAAACTGTTAAAATTACAGCCATGAAATTTGGTGAGTAGAATCGTTTTATTGAGCAGACACCCACAAAGACCTACCCCTAAGCGGGTGAAATAGAACACCTAGTATATACAAAGTTGGTATGGAAGACGTAATTTTTAAGTTAAACATGAAACTTTATGTTTGGGCTACTTATTAAAAATGAGTAGATGCGTATTTAAGTTTCTGGAAATTCTATCCCTAAGGGGGTGAAATAGAGGTTGAAAGTTTGTATGGAAGTCCTTATTTATGGGCTATAATCAGTAAATGTATTATCTGTCATGCGAGTAAAGCCGCGGGTAACAGCTGGTAACTTGGATAAGTCACCATAAGGTTATAAATCCTTTAAGTTTATTATTTAGTAGAGTTGAGCTACTCCCGATTGTTGTTTTTCCTCTATCGTGTTGTTACAAATCGATATTTGTATTTAACATATTTCTCTTATATTACACAATTTCTGACTTCATTCGTACTTTTCTACAAGTTTTGAAACGTAATGAAACTGAATAAGCATTTGAGTACGCATCATTAAATGTAATTTATTAATCGTTAATGGGATCTTAATTAAATTTAAATGAAACTTTTTTGAGAGCCTCCTACTTTTTTGTGGCAAATAGGTCATTACATCATTGTATTTGTAACAAATTGTATTTTTGAATTGAAATAAAATATGTTATCAAAATTTATTTTTAATGTTAGGAAGAAATTAAATTCTACTTTAATTATAAACGAAAAGAGGTAGGCAGAAAATCGTAAGTTCAAAACTGCACTCGGTTTGCAAATTTGATTAAAATCGGTTAAGTAGTTTAAGAGTCCATCGCGGACAAACAACGTGACACGTAATTTATATAAATTAAGATTTAACTAGTTTAAATTCTTTAAAATCTAATTTCATTCATATTTTTGACCAAAAGAATAACATTCTTACTTTAAATTAGGAATGTTTAATTTCAAATCATACTTATAAACATCTTCTTTTATTTGTTACTAGCCGACCCGGCGAACTTTGTAGTGCTTGACTAATGTCTAATTAAGAGCTACCAAGAGTTTGTATGGGCATTGATTGAGAGTGGCATTGTTTTTTCCACTTTCCTTGCAATTTTTAGTATTTTTCTCTTCCTAAGAACCTTCTTGTGATAATAAAAAACACAACAAAAAACAAAAAGGAAGTTAATGGGTGAAGCGATGACCACGCGAAATGGGGACTCATTATAATATATAAATTCATTTTTATATATCTAGATCCGCTCTTGCCTCCGAATTCGCCTTGGCGAGAAATTTCTTTAGTTTTCGTATGAAAAATCGTTTATACACCACCATAAAAAATACCCGATGCCGTTTCTAAGGTTTTATCTATTTCTATGCCAAAAATCATTAAAATCTATATAGCCATTGAAACAACGTGACAGAAAGACAAACACAATTCCGCAGTAGGTATGTAGGTATAGGAAGTTTAGGCAACCATTATTCTTCTAGGATCATTTATTTAACAAATTAAACACAATTAATATGATAATTATTCATTCATTTGCGTATTTGCTTTAAAAAATGGGTTGCAAACTCGCTATTTTTACGTAACATCTGATTGACACAGATATTCCGAAAACTATAAATAAAATTAAATAACCAGTCCAGTTGGATACCGGTTGTTGATTTTATCTCAAATATAATACTAATTTATTCATTGTTCAAATCGATAAAACTTCCGTCTAGTACAATCCTAGACATAAAATCGTGTCATTTATGGTGCCGATATGAAAAAAAAACTGTTCATTAAGCCTAAGCAATTAATGCCCGGTTCCTGTATTCAAGAAACGAGTCGTTTTGCTTACGGATGGTAGCTTTTGTACGAATAGAAAAAATATAACTACAGTTGTTCGTTATTTATTAAACACTATTAATAAGAAACATTTTGTGTAACTATGAGCAACACTTCGCCACTTTAAAGCAAATTGGTTGTACTAACGAATTATGGTCCATTGATTATAGGAACTCAGCTTAAGTGATATACTGTTTAAAGATATTTTTTTGTAATAAAAAAAATAACGCCGACTATTTTGATTTCAATATCTGTATATAGATTTGCACACCACAATGTGAAATGTTTAGATATTATAAATACAGATATTCCGCGAATAAATTATTTTCATTTTATTTCTCACCAACTTTGGTGTATACAGGGTTACTTTAAAAAGACCGGCCAAATTTTAATGTAAGAGGGTAAAGACTTCAACGGTAATGATTTTAAATATTGTGGCCAAATTTTAATATTTACTTTTCAAAACATTCATTTAAAACATTCATTTAAAACAAAACTGCTTCACTTGTTGTTAAGCCTGACGCATGACGTCGTCAGCCTGCGAATGCGATTGCGGCCGGTGAAAACCAGTTTTATGCTTTGTTTACGTTATAATCATGCATCTTGTATTTTCCGTTGGACAAACATTATATGTTATTTTTTTAATTACTTCACAGATCGAAAGTGTTAGATCGATCCCAAATCGTTTTTCAAAATTTGGTTAGTACTTAAAATGTCACGCTGTATATGAAACAAAACGACTTTACTTCGCGAGTCGCTTGACCACCTCACTTTCAACGTCATAGTTAATACTCAAGATATAATTGGTTATAATAGATGAGTGACAGTCGATCAAAACTGTTATCTATATACATAGTATAAAGCAAAGACGCTTTCCGCG
>NJDD01000267.1:53721-70639 GCA_002245505.1 Calephelis nemesis
GGAGGCCAAGACACATTTTGGGTCGCTGAGCCAACGGAGTAAGTGAGTAAGTAAGTATACGTTTTACTCTTAGGGATATCTTACAATAACCAATTTTTATCCTTTACTTTTTACGAAAAATAATCGCTTATTTACAAAGCGATTTAAAGCAATACAGCATTAATCCTTGTCTAATTTAGTATCTTAAATAAATTTAACATTAATTATAGAACAATATAGCCCTTTACAGCATGTAAATTAAACGAATAGTTTCAGAGATATTACAGGTTTAAAATATAGGGACATCGCGGTTGCCGCGGTACCAGCTGGCCGCAGTGCGTGCCTAAGTCGTGTCGCGTCTGTCTGTCTGTTCGCGATTTACTCGAAAAGTACTGAACGGAAAATTCGTTCAGTACTTTTCGGTTTTCAACAATAGATAGAACAATTCTTGAGGAAAGTTTAAGTGTATAGTAAGTTTATGTTTTGTACAAACCAACGATATTACAATGATATTAGTTTAATATGTCGGCAAAAAATAAGCCGATCGGGAGCTTTCCTCGAAAACGCTTCCAAAACCTTTTGCGTTTTAACAAAACAATGTATGGTGGGATTTTTCCTCTTCGATCGATCTCAAAAAAAGCAACCAGTGGTATATGTCTATCTTTAAAGAATAACCCACAATAACCGTTTTTTGCGTTTACTTAAAACAGTAAAATGAAGGGTTACCTACTTTAAAACATATTTTTAACAATACAGTATTAACCCTTAATCAAATAAATCTGTAAGATACGTTATGCGTGTAATTTAGATCAAAATTGCCTTTTACACTATCAGAAAAAAATTAATAACTAATGAGTTATCAAAAAGTTAAAATCTCCTTACGCGAAATTAAATATCGTTGAAGCGTAGCTTTTTTTTTTTGAATGACTAATTTGTTGCTAATCTCGCGATTTTATGCAACTTCACCGAGCTTTGTGGGCCGAGCTGAGTGCTCAGCCCGAGACATCATTATTTAAATGCATGGGGCTGTTACCTACAACGCCAGCACCAAGGGTTGTCTCCCGGGAGACCGTACCTCGACTTGGTGCTGCGTTCTGGTTACTGGGTGGATTGGAAGGAGGAATATTGGCGGCTCGTTGCCCGGCGTTAGGCGCCGGGCGCAAGAGAGGTCTTCGTCGCCGAGACCGGAGGCGACGGTGTCGTGTAATGTTGTTGTGGTGTGAGTTTGTCGTGTTCCGGTTTGGAGGTCGAGGAAGTAGAGCGTTCGCCACGGTTATTTGGTCCGGAGGGTCCGATAACACGTGGCGGGGTCTTCTATGATTAGGGGGCGCGTTCGCGACCGGTGTGTAGTCACACGCGGAAGCTAACAACGGATTCGGGTGGGCAGCAGTTTTTTCAAAGTAACGTTCGGATAGTTCTTGAAATGCTGTGCTATCGTGGGTAAATCGAGGTCGCGATGTAGGTCCTCGTTGCGAACGTACCATGGAGCTCCCGTGGCAGTTCGCATGAACCTATTCTGGACAACTTGTAGTTTTTTTAAATGAGTCGGGAAGGTATGCGCGAAGGCTACACTACCGTATGCTAATATGGGTCTGACACACGTTTTGTAAAGTGTCACTTTGTTACGAAGTGACATTTTACTGTGTTTATTAATTAGATAGTAGAGACGGCTGAGTACGAACTTAGCCTTATTCGTGACTCGCGTGATATGCGGTTTGAACGACATATTTTTGTCTAGAATGATCCCTAGGTATTTTGTTGAATTTTCCCAGGGGATCGCTCTGTCGAACAGTTTGATGGTACCCGGGCTACGCCTGGACACCACCCGTTCGCTGGGTCTGTCACCTCGATTAAAGTACACCGCTGCACTTTTATCAGGGTTCACTTCTATGCGCCACTTCCTGAACCATTTGCCCAGGAGAGTGGCCGCTTTTCTGAGACTATTTCCACTTATATCACTTTACCGCGACGGTGGGTTGAAAATAGAGCCGTGTCGTCCGCGAACAGGGCTAAGTGGACGCGCGGCGGTCTGGGAACGTCGTTCGTGTAGAGGGCGTATAGTATAGGTGAGAGTACCGAGCCCTGCGGCACTCCCGCCTCTAGGGGCCTACTGCTACAGAGAGTACCCTCTACACGAAAGCTGACTTTGCGATTCGACAAGTAGTCTCGTACGATGAGAACTAGTCTGTCTGGCACGCCCATTTCGTAGAGCTTATAGATTAGGCCGTTGTGCCAGACCTTATCGAACGCCTTGGCCACGTCGAAGAATATCGCTCCCGTGTATAAGGGTAGTCGTCTATTCAGGCCATTTAGTATGTGCTCCGTGAGGCGGTGCACCTGATTTGTACATGAATGGGCTGCCCGGAAACCAAATTGCTCATTCATTAACAAATGTTTCTCGGTTACGACCGTCTTAAGGCGGGCGAAGATAAGTCGCTCGTATATTTTTCCGAGTGAACTAAGAAGACTGATCGGGCGGTAACTACTCGCGAGGTTCCGGGGTTTACCCGGTTTATGAATTCCGATGACGGTGGCCTCTTTCCACTCGTCAGGGAATGCACTGCCTGCTAGTAATACATTGAAGAAGTTTACTAGTAGGTATATGAGTGCGGTAGGAAAATATTTAATTATCCTATTTGAAATACCGTCAGGCCCCGGGGCCTTTTTATTGTGAAGATTTTTTATAATATCTTTCACTTCGTCATGGTCGGTGGGGGGTAACGGTTCGCCCTGGGGAGGTTCGGAAGCTCTACGCGCTACGTATTCGTTAACGTTATTTATGTGAATTGGATCACCCGGCTGAGTGGAAACGGTACGCTGCGATTGTACGTTGTCTGCTAGGCATTCGGCTTTGTCGGTATCGTCAAACAGGGGAGGTAAATTTGGTCTGACTAGGGGAGGTATGTATGCTTTCGGGTCGTTTTTTAGAGCTCTCGCCAGTGGCCAGTAGGCCCCGTGAGACGGCGAGATCTCGCTGAGAAAGTTATTCCAGCGTTCGTTTTTGTAATCGGCTATGCGCCGCCTTACTTCTCTCTGTAGACCACGTAACGAACGCCGGTAATCGTCGGATGGGAATCTAACGTAACGACGTTGCGCGGCGTTTTTTCGCCTAATGAGATTCTTAATGTCGTTAGGGAGGTCTAGTCTATTTTTAAAAATGTCCGGGACCGAACTAGACGATGAATCTACTACGGTCTGGACGTGTCTAGTTAGTAGATTGGTGGCGGACTTTGCTTCCTCGACTGTGTTTAATAGGTCAGGGATTTGTTCGAGGAGCTCGGATTGTAGAGACTGGATATTTGTGTTGAGTTTTTGCCAGTCTACAACCTGTTTGGTTTTAGTTACTACAAGGGATGGATCGTCAGGTCCTAGTTTGAAAACTACGGGCCTGTGATCGGAGTCTAGTTCGTGTAGCACCTCTACGGAGCGTATCTGTAGGGACACGCCGCGTAGCAGTGCTATATCTAATACACTGGGATTGTGATTATTAGAGTGATCGTGATCTACGATAGGATATCTGGTAGGCTCGGAAGGAGCTACCAGGTCGGGGTCTAACCTGTCCGTAAGAAGGTCCAATACGTTGCCGTTGGAGTTGTTCCGCTGGCATTGCCAACGAACATTCTTACAGTTAAGGTCGCCTCCTATTAAAACTGATTCGCCCATGTTAAAGAGGTTTTCTAAGTCTCTCTCTAACAGAGCTTTGTTGGGGCTAAGATAGGCTGATGCTAGTATGACGGACCTATGTCCGGTCATACCCACCTGACATACTGACACCTCTAGGTTCTCCAGCTGCGGAGGATCTAGGGGTGCTACCTGTAGGCATCTTTTATAATAGATTAGGGTGCCGCCTCTTCGGCCTGATCTATCGTTCCTAACTAAATTATAGTTCGCGATTTTGGGATCGCGCCTACATGGTTTAAGAAAGGTTTCTTGTACGAGGAGTATGTCTATGTTGTTTGTTGTTACAAACTCCCGTACTTCATTTATTTGCCGAGCTAAGCCGAATGCGTTAAATGACGCTATCGATAGGGTGAAGCGTAGCAAAGACATGCGCGCTTACTGCATCCATCCATACTGACATTCTAACATCCAGACATTTATAACATTAGTAGGATTTTTATTCTTGAATAACCGAAGCGAAGCGAGGGCGGGCAGCTAGTTAACAATATAACAGAACGGATCTACAATTATAGATATACGTGGTTGAGATATTGTTTGATTTAAGGCGTTCTTTACATTGCTGTTAGTTTTGCCATAATTCATTAGTAATGTCTTTACTATAGTGCACGATGAATATTTGAATTCGTTATCGGTGTCCGATATAAGATATTTTACCGGATATAGGCTAAGCATTCGAATACCGAAGGACTTTCGGTCACTTTCGTTTTTTACTTGAGACAGTGGCTTATAGTGTTGTAAACACTGATTTACCATATTTTACTCAGTGTTCTGTATATGGTTAGTCCTAAATAATATACAATGTATACCATGCTCGATTCTCGATTACTTTACTAAATCTAAGCCTTCCTATCTATCTACTTACACCGTGTGTACAATTAACAACTTTTTTACGCTAAATATATTGCGAGTTGGGCAGAGAGTATCAAGTGCTTAGTGCCACGATCCTTGTACCCGTGTCTGTGTGTTGTACCCGGCTTCCTCCACATTCATTCATCTTTATATATACAAACACGTCGGTTTTGGAGACTCTTGAGTACACCCTCAAAAAAACCGTTGCGACTTCATCGTGGAATATAAATTTAGGTCTCCTCAAGTATATACATCCTTCCACATTCGCATTGCATATCTTTCATTTCCTAAACTTTCCACACATACAGTAAAAGAGAAACAAAAAAAAACTGATTGTGTAAAGTGCGCTTAAGGTACCATGAAGGGCGTTAGCTTAAGTAAGTACCATCAGTCGTAAGTTTTATGAAAGTGTTCACTATAAGTGCTTTTAAAACAATTAAAACAATTTACATAACAGTGGAAATAACTACACAACATTTCATGTTACAATAACAAATTTGTAATTATGTTGAAATTAAATAATAATAATACATTAAGTAATTAAAATTCGTTCCGCCACAAGCTCTCAGAAAGAATGAAATTTTTAATTGACGTTTTATTTTTTAAAATATATTAAAGTAAAATGAATTGTTTGGCTTTTAAAGCGCAACCGTTTTTTATTAAACTGCTTCATCGACTATAAACATGCCAGTACTGTCGATTGAAAAATGACTTAACTACCTGGAGTATAAGTACAGTCATGTTAAAAATTTGATTAGTAAAATTTTTGTTAGTTCGAGACTTGTTAAAGGCTTACAAACTTTTATTGCAACTTTCAGGCGGTGCGTACGAGGAGAGCTTTATTTTATTTGTTACTTACACTATAACCGTGACTACGAGGTGATTTTGCAACGACTCATCGAATTGGTACAACTGCCTTAGCTAATTTTATTAATACGTTAATATTCACCACTGTCGTGTTCCCGTCTGAAGGGTTAACGAATAGGGTAAGCACGTGACGTTTGTGTGATGTAATTAGGAAGGCCACGCTTAATCAAAACAATTACCGCCTCATCACAATAAAAAAAAAGGCCAAACAAAATATATTCAATACGTTTTAATGTAGGCGCCTAGTAAGCTATAACTAAGCAGTGCTTAAAATTGACATCCAACCAATAATATGCTACACGAAGATGACGTGTGAGCATCTTATTGGTTGAGATTCCAATTTAATTCACTGTTTATTAAAATGCAAGTTAAACGAGCTTTTAAATGTTTTTGTAGTAAGATGGTTAGTTTTCAGAATATCTGTATGCAAATACAGAACTATTTCTTTATATAACATAGGTATTACCTGTCAGAAATCAATACCCGTACCTAGAAAACATTTGAAGTATAACGTAATAATTAAAACGAACGTGGTCAGTAAAAAAATAAACAAGTTAAAGACACTAATATTATTTTTTAAAGTTATATTTTTACTTTTTAGATATATTTCATTGAAGCACATTTTTGTTTTGTTATTTGGTAAAAAAAATAAGATAACATAAAAATAAAAAAGCAATCGTATACCTGGTGAAGACGCCTTGGGTTGTTCATCAGTCTTGTTGTCGTCTTGGAAGCGTACCGTCATTGCCTTCTTCTTCGCCCGTAGCTTGTCGTCTTCCGGCGACATTATCGACACCCGCTTCTTAGGCCGGTCGTCATCCTGGTCGATGCGTTTCATCTCCGTAGCCGCTGCAACCGCCGCCGCTGATGAGAAACATAATAAAAATAAAGTTTAAGTTATGATAGGTGTTTTGGCGATTTTAAAGTCACTTTATTTCAATTATACATACCTACATCTATATATTAATACGTAATGCCAAAACTTTGGACATCTTTTTACGAAAATTGCGAGGACGGAGGAGCATAAAATTTGGCACACTTATAGTTTTTGTGTAGGAAAAGTGCAGAACGCTATTATTTTTCAATAATAATGCATATAAAGTACATTAAACCTATAAATAAAACATTACCGACACTACCATGCATTTGACACACACAAACAAACAAATATATTGATGATAACGATAAACGATCACAGATGGCGAACCATACCTACAGTTTGAAAACAAAGTAGTTGGTCTTGAGAAATGAAGATGGCGTTCTTATCAACAAGATATTAAAATGTATTATGGTCGAATTACGACCAACGGGCGACCACTAGTATGCATAGTACCTTCACGCCAGGTAAGAGACTTGGCTCTGCTTGCTGGGCGTAGTTGGAAGGAAGTATCGAAGGCCAAGTATCACAAACCTTGTAGACCTGCGTAGCTTTTTCCACAATTTAGTTATGAAAAATTATACATATTAAACATTTGCGCTACTGGGGATTGATATGGTGTAATTGCGACAGACAGACGTAGGGCAAGGGTTCAAATCCCGTCTAGGTATTGTTTTACATACATAGATATATCTAAGCTAAGTCTCATACAGGGTAGGCATAGAGAACATCAGACCTGTGTGGCTTCCTCCACATTCAGTCATCTTTTTATACAAACACGCCGGTTTCGGGGACACACTACCTTCGGATAATATCCGAGTTATCTGATCGTGGGATGTCGACCTAGGTTTCCTCGTTTATCTAGATCCATCCACAATTACAATTGTATATTCAGTTTGTCAATCTTTCACCTGTCATTCTTTCGTCCGAACGAGCGGAGCATGCTCTTTCTCATTTTAACACTATAATTTCTTTCAATCCCATTAACTCACGGATCTTTTTTATTTGAGGAAAATATCCCCATCCCAGTACTAAAATTAAACCACCTTGTAGGTATCAGCTGTTGACAAAAATTACGAATGACGTAATAGAAACACAAATTACAATCGAGCCGCCATTAAACTTATTTGGTACTTAAACAGCGGCAGTAAAATTGAAATCTTTATGAATTCCGAGCCATTGCCTTTCTTATTACTGCCCCATAATAATTTTAATATATTTTGAGGAAAAATATCTTTATTTGGCATTACAAATAACTTTGCTGCTTTAAGTATATCTCCTCATCGTCTCCATGTTGGTCGGGTCTGCTGAGTAGAATACCATTTGACCATTTACCTATCTCCCAGTCCAGGCAGCTCATAAGAGTCCAGCTGGTGGTCGAGCGCTGTGCATCATCTTGCCCGGGTAGGGATCCACCGCACCTATTCCTGCTGCTATAATGACTCTGTCGTGTCTATAGGCCACAGTTTCCTGTTAACTTCAAAAAAGCCGGGTGCTTGTTCGATCATATTTGGCATCAAATAAAATCATCCGCTTAATCAAAAACTAGTTGTTTTTGCTTGGCATCTTTTACGGAGTGTTTTTGATATAAAATAATGTATTAAAAAGGAATGAATACTCTTTTTTTTTACTTTTTTAAAGTGCTTGAATTGTCAAGCAAACGTTTCACGGCTCTAGCTTTACGGTTCCGGCTAGAAAGGGACCACAATCTTACGTCATATTCATACAATAGAAAGAAAATATATATATATATATACCTACACCGTGTAAAGAAACGAAATAGAAGTACGTTCTACGAATAAACTAATTTGACACATTACAAGATAGATTGCTGAAAAAAATTAAAATAAGTGCGAGTCGAATTTGTAAGTTTTAATCCTGATTCGCTAAAAAGTATTAATAGAACATTATGGTAATACCAGTATCAAACCGGCCGTTATAGCGTGCCGCTAGTATATATGGGACTAGCTGTCTCGACGAACTTTGTACCTACCACCAGTATCGAGCCATTTAAATTTTAATCTTTATTTATGTTTTCTCGTGGTTTTGCAACAAGGGGCGAAGACGAATCCAAAGAAATCATAGATTTTTTAAAATCGCAATAACCTTATGTGCCGCAAAAATATACATAAATCTTATAACAGTTATAACCCTATTTTTTATGTATTCACATATACCTATCATCTTTGGTGTTCATAGGCTAAAGATTAGCTTATATCTGTCTATATATTTTGTATTTGTGCTCAATAACATACGGAGCTACAGAGTTTTTTGACGAGAATTTACCATTGAAAGTCGAAAATAGACCTTGTACAGCTAAATTCTCGAAGGAGGTTATAGCCTATTTAACAGCATGTTAACATGCTCGGGCATAACCGTGAACAGCAGCTAGTTTTCGAATAGTTTTAAAATGAAACATGAAATACATTTCTTATATTTTTTACGATAGCAGCCTTGAAAATTTTGCGGATCTTTGGATAATTCGATGTATATCTTTTTTTTATTATTTTAGTTTATTTAAATTTAAAATATATCTTCCTCATCTTGGCTTACTTGGAAAACAAGTAAGATAAAATATATTTTTTACACTTAATTATTATGTTATCATTTTATAAAATAATCACTTGTAAACAAACTTATGTTCATAAAACAAACAATGCACGTAATGAAGTTTTTTCTCGATTACAAATATGAAAACGTAATAAAAATATAATAAAAATCGGTATAACGATTATGCCAAAATGACATATTATTACAACAGGACTTCCGAATGCCACATAATTAATTTAAAAAAAACATAGACTAAGTACTGCAAGGTGTAGACGACACTATAATATCAACTTAAACCTTGCCGTACTCTAGTCTGTTTTTTTATGATATTGGAAGACAAACAAGCAGGCGGATTTCCTGATAGTAAGAAATTCACGCCACCTAGAGACACCAGAGGTAGCAAATGTGCGTTGCCAACCTGAGGCAGAGATGTTAGGCCTCGAGCAAAAGTAAGTTTACGGGCTACCCTACCCTCCGAACTGGAACATCTTGACGTTATGACGGCAGGAATAGGAAAAGGTTAATAAGCTAGCTTAAGTGTAAGATTTTATCCCAAAAAGGAAGCTGTAATAATGCTAATCTTACAACTGTACCTATAGCTGAATCTGTATAGTACCAATAGTCAATAGTCATAGACTCCTCTATCCCGTATGCCTCGTCTTCTCCCTCTGTTTGACAACTGCTGTTAAAACGTTTTTCACTGACGAGTGTCGCTAAGATGTGACCAACGTTTTTACAAGTGAAAAGACATTTAACATGCACGTCTTTCCTGATGGTGAGAGATGACCGTGCTCTATAGACACCATAGATGTTATAGGTGCGTAGATATTTTATGAACGGAATGTTAGTCCTATTTTGCAAGTCTACACCCTTTACCTCATCAGCTGGACAGGAACTTGAAACTCTTGTTATTGCAACAGAACTAGGTAAGGTGACGGCCGTCTACACGGACAAGTTGCTACAAAAACTCCTGTGGTCTTATTGGTTATGACATATTTAGCCTGTGCTCACCTTTTCCAAGCCACCAGACAGAGATAGAGATCATTTATTCTGCGTTTTGGACCCGGACCAATGCAAGAAAAGTGTCTGTATTACCTTCCAGTTCAGTCTGTATACTGGCAACAACGCTCCCTCTGGCCGCATGCCTCGCTTCCTCCATCTCCCTGGCAGCTGCTGCTAGAATGTTGTTAACTGCCGTTTGTGTCCCGGGCATATCCTCTCTGCGCCGTCGACGTATCTCCTCTGCCCTCATCATGGACTGCTGGTACATGTGTATCTGTAAGCCATATTAAGTACGTCTTAATACGCGTGGAAATCAATTTGCATAGTAGCAATAAAGCTGGAAACATACTATCGGACGCGGCTGACAGCAGCGATTTACGTGGTATCCAAATAATGACAGTACGCTGAGGCTTGCAATCTGTCGGACGTAAGTTGCGGACGTGACCTTGAACTTTCGGACGTCCGACAGATATCTGGCGAGCCGGATGTTTTGTCAGACGAAAGCGTCCGCGAACATACCGTTAAGCCTACAACTCTCATGGTTGTGAAAGAAAACCGTCGTCTATATGCACACCATAACCATAGATGTTATGGGTGCATTGATGTCCTAAGTGTAAGATGTGTAAGACCAAGTTTGCATGTTTTCCGGCTATTCATCGCTCCCAACATCCACTACTTTTGTTTACTGAAATATTCAAATTTTAAAAAACAAATGTGTATTAAGCAATTTTTTTTGTTTATTAGGTTATGCAAATTGCAAACAACTTGTCCAGATTGATACTACCGCTTTATCTCATTTGTCGTCATCAGTGCTCTTTATCATCGTTTTCCTGTTTGGAGGACAGCTCAAAATTCTTGCCTAATCCATGTGTAATGCTAACCATCACAAATTTCATATTTGATTTTCCATTAAAAAAAATAAAGTACGAAAAACAGTACGAACTTTACGCAACTTTACCGGCCCCACTAGCAATGGAGGCAAGATCAAAGACTTTAGTAAAAAAACGTTTAGAACCACAGATAATTTATCAGACTAGAGGTATGAGAACATAATAAACAACCAGTTACAAAAAACGAGACAGAAGAAAAAAGCCAAGGACAAAAACCAGACAGTATAAAATTTCCAGTACAAAAACATTAAATACATTGAAAAAAATATACAATGTGGCTGGCGGTGTAAACAAAATGTCATTAATATAAATCACGAAATATTTCGCAAAATTGTTTATATAATTTTAAAATCACCCACAGGATTCAAAGGCGGACACTAACTGATAACATTAGGCAAAAAATCTCAGCAGGTTTCATCTTATATTTTTTCAAAACAAAATTATACATTGTTTATAAAAAATAAAATATACTTAACAATTATACATAATAGTAATTAAGAGTCTCGTACGAGGAAAAATTAATCTCTAACATTTTTACTATTCCGAAATTTTAATAACCGTTTTATATAATTCAAATTAAATACAATAAATTAATACAACTTAAAGTCTTAATTTGATTAGGAAGTTTATTTCAAAAAAGATACAAATAAAATTACTTTGAACCTTTCATGTGTAGCGACATTTCAAATAATGGTTGATTTAAAACAAGCAGAAACGTTCCTTACAATTCAAACTAGTTCTTGCGCAGAACAACCGAGATTCCAAATAATAAAAAGTAATTCTGGCTCCTTTCAACTGCACGTTAAACAATGGGGTAAAAAAAACTAGCACCAGGCGGCCCGTTCACCTATGCCTAGCGCGACCACGCGACGGACTCGGGCAGGACATATTTTCCTTTAGCATAAATGTAACCGACAAATGCATGATTTTTCTGCTAGATAGAACTAGAGTGATCATTTAACATATATTCATGCCAAGTCACTTACAGCGTAGGCAAAGTATAGTGTCAAATCTCACGGTCCTGAAAAACCTGCCTGAATTCTTCCACATTTATTACCCTTTATATACAAACAAGATAGCAAGATGGTTATTGAGATTCTTGATACCCCATGCGTGCTACTTAATCGAGTTGTCAAAAGACGGACGAAGACGGAGCTGAACCTAAAACAAGATGAAGCTAACGAAATAACTGCTTTTGGATACAATCTCCAATAATTGTTTTTTTAACACACTTATACACAAACTCCTAAAAGAGTTATGTTGGTTTTTTGGTTGTTACATTCTAGAAAATAAAATTACTTGCTACGAAGATAGTTATAAGTCTAAATCATTTTTTTATTCTTGTTTATCTATTTGTTTTTACTGCATTAGACAAAATCTATTTTCACTAATTAAGGGTTAGGTCTCTCACTTTAAATTCATCAAACCGTTTAATTAGCAATAACAGCCGAGGTCGTTGACTATTATTTAATATAATTAAATATAACAGTCGAACACGATATAATTAAAACAAGGTGTTTAATAACACCAACTTGTCCTACTTTTCGCTACGACGCCTGGAAACCCTACATATACCGTACATTGATGAGACATTAAAATGTTATTTACATATTTATGAATGTGTTAAATAAATTTAAACGATTCTCGTCACTATCAGAACATTTTTATCTCATGTTTATGTTGTTAAACACATGTGATGTTTCGCTGGGAGTCTATTAAGGCTTCTAATAGCGAGTACTGGAGTGGAACTAACTTTGAAACCATTTTTTATGTTTATATTCTATGTTATTGCACAACGTTTTATAAAAAAAAATCCATCTGTTTATTCTTATATTATACTGTAGTTTTTAAATAATTGAGATAAGTTTTTATCTATATTTTCTAGGCTGTAAAAAAAGGATGAAGTGTTACAATTCGTTAGTATATTTTTACGTATTTTATGCCTCTGAGCTTTTTACTAGATGATTCTCTGTCTGTCTTCAATTACATGTCCTGCAATCACAGCATGTTACAATTTGGTCTATCAAAGTCCCGATTCCTTGCTACCCTAATAAAGCAATTAAATAACTATAAATTGGTTGGTATAGTTTGTTATGAGCTTCATCTCAAATTGCTTATTATATCTCTTATTGTTACTTCCAATGCAAGTTAATAATTTAAAAACATACTTTAAAACAGAAAAGGCTCCGAGGCTTGATGACAATCCCGATGATGTTTAGGTACGGTATTATTCTACCTAGGTACTGTATTGTTCTAGTCAACAATAAGCAGGTTGTGGAGAACAGTGCAACAGTTCATCAGTGCTTTCCATTTCCGTGTTCCGAATTGGTAGGTATGAGAGCTGATAGACATGCACACGTGGCTAAAGGTCATAACCAAAATATAGTAACCCATCAGTAACACGTGCTGTCTATAGACATCACTTTATTACTTTACTTTCAGGAGAGCAGCGTATTTGTTCGTCCTATAAATAAAAATCCCAAATCTGTTTCTAACACTAACACTAATTACATAAATACACACTCAGACACATACACGCACACACACACACACACACACACACATACACACACATACACACACACACACACACACACAGACATAGATAAGATAAGTTTTAATAATGTTAAGCATGAACTAAAAATTTTAAAGTTTGTTGTGTACCTACCTAAATTAGTTACTATCATTGTACTCGATAAATACTATTTTTACCTATTTAGTATATGGGGGCATTGGTGACCTGTAACACAGGTTTATACCTAAAACTGGCACCAATCTCTTATAAACAGGTTTAAACTACAAATTTTCTTTTTTTCATCTTAAGATATATTTACCTTTGTTTTTGTTTGCCTATTGTCAGAGAGAAATAAATTTTATTATTATTATTATATGTAAGAAGACGAACTACTATAAAATTTTTGCGTTTTGTATTAATAAAAAAAACAAATTTTATTGTTAGATGTTCATGGTAGAGATAACCTCCGTCCGTAAAGAAATTGCTACGTCACGGCATCTACGGTCACAGACCCGGTTTTGAACTCATCCGTCAGTACGTTGTACGAGCAGTAACTAGTAAGCATGATTTGGTTCGTTGAGAACGCGTAGGTTAGTTGTTTAGTTTGTAGGTTATTATTTACGACTTCCCTCAGTTTAGATAATCCTTTCCGTTATAATTAATTCATCCTTGATTTTTTTAATTCATTCTAATTTTGCATCCTCTTCTTTTGATTGGGTGGAGCTGTATGTTCTCGTTTTTGTCGTCATCGACGACGTTGTTCATAGATAAAGACTTTTTTCTTACGGTGTCCTCTATATTTAGTCTCTCTCTTATTTTTAATTCTTCTCTCTCTGTTTTGTACCTTACCATAATTTTATTGTCCTTAGTTTTTTTTTAATTTATAACGAAAAGAGCTCTTCTATACTAATATTATAGTAAAAAAAAAAAGAAAGTATCTTCACGCCCATATCCCCGAAGAGGTAGGCAGAGGCACAACCAGGGCACCCACGACTAACCGAAGACACTAAGTCCCATAATGTGATAGGTGGCAAGCCTATCGCCAACCGGGCACATTTGCAATCCCGACCAACATTTTTTTATTAGAAAATTGGAAAAATCCAATTATCTTTTTGTTGGCCGACCCGGGATTCGAACCCGAGACCTCATGCAGTCAAGTCCAACTGCCGGACCGCTAGACCATAGAGGCGATAAACTACTAATATTATAAAGAGGAAAGATTTGATTTTTTGTTTGTTTATTTGAAATGGTTTGAGATGAATAGGCTCCAAAACTACTAGACCGATTTCAAAAATTTTTTCACCTTTGGAATGCTACATTATTCCTGAGTGACAGGCGTTAGTTCTAGGCTTTGTATCATCAAAATCGATGAAGTAGAGTTCAATTTACGCAGGCAAAGCTGAATGAAACTACTAGTCTGATATTAACTGGTTCATTCGTCGCACGGACACATGCTTATATAAAAACCCTTTTACCGTCGGGGATTAAACACAGCAAGCAATGTTATTTCTACAAAAATAACAAAGAAGCGGTTACAACATGTTAATATTAACTATTGTCGAGAAATCTATAATTTGACTTCCTCCCAGCTGTTATTGACCAGAATGTAACGGTACCAACTTTCAGTCATACATTTTTTTTACAGCTATTCAACCAAATGTGTGAAAATAATTCAATTCTCAAGTTCTTTGTTAATAAAATATTGGTTGTTTTACAACTGGTTTCAACATTAGACTGTCGCGTAGGCGGGTTGGTATTTAATAAGTAAAATAATACAAATAATACGCGCTGACATAACATCCGGCTTTAAAGTTTATAGTTCATTACGCCGCCTTATTGTTATAAATAAACTTAAATTGAAATAGTTAGCATTAGAATCCCAAAAGATTTAAAAAAGTATATTTACGCCCAAATCCAATCCCGGGCGACGTTATTTTTATTAGAAAATTGAAAATACACATTTGCTACCTGTTTTATGCTGCCTGGCCGGGTAATCGAACCCGGGACCTCAAAAAGTCAAGTCGTCGGACTCCAGAGGCGATAGGATTTAATAGGAAAAATAATACAAATAATCTACACTGACGTAATATTAGTTTATTTATACTTTTCTGTCCCTTTAAGGTTATAAATAAATTATATATTATAATAATATTTACTTAAAACACGCCAGCGTGATCTAGCGGTACGGCGTCGGACTTGACTTCTTGAGGTGCCGGGTTCGATTCCAGGGTCAGGCAACTTAAAAAAAAACTAGAAAATTTGTATTTTATATTTTCTAATAAAAATAACATTATAACATTGCCCGGGATTGGATATGTGCCCGGTTGGCTATAGGATTGCCACCTATGATATGATTGTGGGACTTAGTGTCGTCGGCTAGTCTTGGGTACCCTGGTTTTGCCTCTGCCTACATCTTCGGGGATATGGGCGTGAAGATATTTTTAAAACACGCAATATAAGAAACCAAGTGGTTGTTGTACACTCATATCTTACTCACATCACTGCTTATTTCAATGGTCAAGTGTGAATCTCACATTCACTTCTATTTGAAACAGGGTTGATTGATTTAAATCATTTGATTTTAATCATGATTTTAATCAAAAATTTAAATCAAGTGATTTTTTTCATAAAAATCATGATTTAAATCTAATTGATTTTTTTCATAAAATGTGGATTTATTTAATTTAATCTACATCCTAATAATTAATAAAAGTTCAGATAAATAAAACAAACATACTAAATCAAATGTAGTCTTTATTTTGTATTATTAATAATGGTTCGTAACGAACAAAAATCAACCATAATTAAATTATGTTAGTATAAGAGAACAGTTTTAAATCAGATTTATTATTTGTCTAATTGTCTTTGTTATAATATTTAAAAAGGAACACCAATTTTGCCGCCTTTTCATTGCCGAGCCTGTTTCGAAGTTTTGACTGGACTAAACCAAACGCAGAAAAAATTCTTTCTACCGAAGCTGAAGATGCCACGGCCGTGAATAGCTGATGAAAGATTGGCCCTAGTCGATTGTTGTCGTCTATACGTGACAACTGTGACTTCCACCATTGCAAGGGTTTTACATTATTTATTATTTCCTCTGCAAACATGATTTGTTTAAAAGGATCGGTTTTAGCTTTAAATTTTACTATCAACGGCAGCAGGCCTGTTCCTGGGTATTCTTCCTGGGCATATTCCAAAGCCATCGTTTCTTCGGAAGATGTCAATTGGAATTTATTTTTAGTCGGGTCCAGCAAATAAGTCAGAAAATGAGCCGGGGTTAATGCCATTTCGTATCTTTTTTTAAGTGAGGATAACTGACTTAAGGTCACCTCCAGTTGTTTAAATGCTTCAACAGCATCGGACAACGATGCGTTTGATTTTTGTAATTTATCTAAAGCTATCGCAATGGGCTTGTAGGTTTTCAATAAATCTTCGGCTGACCTTTTTAACATTATGTTAGTCACTTTTTGGTAAATGACGCTGTCTATGATATTTCTATTATCTTCGCATATTTTTAAAATTGTTTGCCATTCAGACAAATACACTTCAAAGCAATCCGATAATGTATTCCATCTCACTTCCTGCGGAACAATAAGCGAACGACCACCTTTTGCTTTATAGTTTGAGGCAGCAAAGTGGTTATTGCGAAAGTATTTGACAATTTGCACAATATGCTCTCGAACCTCTTTTACATCTAAATCTTTGGAA
>NJDD01000267.1:103003-116352 GCA_002245505.1 Calephelis nemesis
TTCGGTTTCCTCATCCTAAAATAAAGTTTTAACTATATTAATAAGTCATACTTAGGAGTGTCATCATAATGGGGCACGTTGTTCCGCGGAACAACTAGCCCCCAGCTTAAGGAACTTTGAACCCCAAATTTCAATTTGAAAATGATCTCTAATCGTACTAAAATAGTTAATAAAAAGCTAACAATGATATTGAAAAATAAGTGTGTATAGTATTTCCAACAGATAATGACTAACTACGCTCAATTCGGTCAAAAAATGACTTCAATAGACCAAAAAGTATTAGGAAGAAAAACTTTACTTACGTACTGTTTATGTGACTCCTATCAACTACCACTATGAAGCGCCGACAGCGCACCACTAAAATGGTTGCCGCAATAGCGCGATCGCAAGACGTTTCGCGGTGCACTTTATATCTATTGCTATCTCTTTGCGCTGCGAAGCTAAATGCATCGGAACAACCCACCCCCGGAACTATGAACCCCGCTCTCCCTGCTTGAGTTCTGGTTTGTATACATAGTGATTTTACCAATAGGGTTGCCAACTTTAAACAAAAAAATATTTACATTAGTCTGAGAAGAAAATTAAAAAACATTTTATATAATAATGAAATTAAAATTTTTTTATAACCCCCGACAAAACCTATAGCTATTTCATGTACCTATTATTTTCAAACAAAAAAATCCACATCGATATATTCCATTCGTTAAGGAATATTGACACTACACACACAGAGTACAGACAAATATATAAAAAGTGAGGGGTTCAAACTTTTAAACACCACTTTCAATCGGGGGTTAAAAATAAGCTGTAGTTAATTATTTTTTATGTTTTGAAGTACAGAATATTTTAGTGTTTCTGCAAACATTATTGTGTATACTTTTTCATTAACATTAAAAAGGATAATGCAGCGAACAATAATTCTGTTATAACTAGGAGCTGACAACCCTATTCACAGGTCACTGAAGTCAAGGTTTAAAATTATTTTTTCTAATTATTAATTTACATAACAGACGATAAATGAAGTAGAAGAAATCCAAAATTAAATAGTGAAGTTAACTTTGTGAGCAGTGAAATTCTAAGAAAAAAACACTCGTCATCCAAATATACAAAAAAAAACTTTTTATGCGATAAGGTAGTGAATAAGCAAACACATCATCTGATAGTAAAAGATAACCGTGGCATATATACACCATGAGTATTGTAGGAGCGTCGCTGTCTTGTGGCTGAGGTGTTAGGCCAATTGTGCAAGTCTACCGGCTACTCGGTACCCCACCATCTGTGCCGGAACATGACACCGTTATTATGGCACGGCAGCGGCACGGAAAGAATAGGTGAGGCGATGGAGCCCTACACGGACAAATTGCAGCACGGCACTCACTCCGACTCTATCGACTTCGTATCCCTTGACATTTACAGTCACTTTATTATTGCCTATAGATCTTTTCGTGATAACATAATATAGCCTATAGTCTCCTTCGCCAAATGTGCACAGAAAGAATTTTCCAAATTGGACAAGTAGTTCCTTAGATTAGCTCGTTCAAGCAAACAAACAAACTCTTCAGCTTCACAATATTAGTATAAATAGGCCGCTGCAGACAATACACAGTACAGAAATCCATAAATGAATGAAAATCAAATTATTAAATTTGCTAATTTGCGCCAAAAAACAATTAGTACATAATAGACTAAACAGGTAAAACGACGCGTAGTAAATGGAATGGATTTACCAGAAATGAAAGACCCCAAATATATTCACATCCACCCAAAACAACACAGTCCATTATGGGTACTGTTTTAAGAACACCAACAATACTACTCAAACATACTTTTCGCTTCGCAACCGAAGCATTATCAGGGTAATTAGTTGACACTCAGATGCTGAGTACGAGCAAAGTCGCGGGCATAGTATAGTAAAATAATGTTTCCTCTTAAAATATCTTAAACAATTTACGCAACGAAGGCCCACTTAAGTTAATCATTTTCACCGTTATGAACATTGACATTTAAACAAGTAAAAATTCTTCTTTTCTTAAACGCATCGTATTTTTAAAGTATTTTACAAGCATACACAATTCACGCCGATTCCATTGGGAAGTAGGCAGAGAGTATTGAACAAGTGTCAATTGTGTTTTAACAATTATTTCAAAGTATCTTCACGCCCATATCCCCGAAGAGGTAGGCAGAGGCACAACCAGGGCACCCACGAATAGCCGAAGATACTAAGTCCCATAATGTGATAGGTGGCAAGCCTATCGCCAACCGGGCACGTTTCCAATCCCGACCAACATTTTTTTTTAATTAGAAAATTAGAAAAATCCAATTTTCTTTTTGTTGGTCGACCCGGGATTCGAACCCGAGACCTCATGCAGTCAAGTCCAACACCCGGACCGCTCGACCACAGAGGCGATAACAATTATTTCAAATGATATTTAAACAGAATTCGGGATGATTTAATGGCAGGTGTTTTCAGTAAATCTAATGTTGATCAGATTTGTCGCCGGGATGTCGTAGAATAAGACATGTGTCCCAAAGAAATATTAGGGATACCGAACAACGAGCAAAATAGAGAAGAGTAGCAAAGTAGGATCTGGATTCCCAAGCTTAAACGTGCGGAACAAACGAAAAAAGGCTAGATAGATGATGATGGTTCGCAGTAAAAGTATCTGTGAAGGTTTGAAAAGTGCTAGGGTAGTAATAGAAAACTAAACTTAACTTAAATAAAAACTCACCCTGGAATAAAACATACATAAAACTTTTTACATCCACTGAGCATTGGTAAACAAAGTTTTTTTTACAACCAACTGGCTTTGCCCTGCACATTCTGGTTGCTTGAATGCTAAAATAAAACAATCCTTGAAGTGGATTGTATGTTGTGTCAAATTTAAACTCAATGTAGAAGCTTTCGAGTTTTTTAATCTAACTGAAACCAATTAATCAGTTTAATAAGTAGAACACCCGTTTTCAGCAACGATCCATTTAATGCCTTAGCAAGCAACAATAATAGGAACTAATTCTAATTGCCTCTGTGGTCTAGTAGTTAGGTTTAGGAGTTGATAACTTGAGGTCTCAGACTCGATTACAGGGTCTAACAACCAAAATATATCTTCCCAATTTTCTAATAAAAAACATTTTGCAGGGATTGGATAAGAGCCCTGTTGGCGTCAGTTTTTTGACTTATCACACCGTGGGATTAAAGTAGCTTTAGGCTTAAGATAATCATGGGAGCCTTGGTTGTAATTTTTCCCACCCCTACGAAGATACGGGAGTGAAAATACAGATCGCCGCAGTACACCTTACGCCAATACGTTGGCACAACAGAATTTGCAAAATAGAATAAATGGATATTTTGGTGTGAAAAGCTATCACTGTATTGTATTGAGTTGAGTAATCGGGACAGTAATTTCATACATGTCACAAGTTACATTGTACCTGTGTATCACCTAACAGTCTTAACCAACTTACGAAAGGTAAGTACTGGCGAACAAAATACTCACTCTAACAAAATGCAAGATTTAAAAAAATAACTACAAATTAGATGGCCCGCTTGCAAGTAAAATCGAAATTTAAGGAAGCATGGACTGACTGCGCTGGACGTCGTCGCTAGAATACAAATAGTGGCGATATAAATGGTTGTCAACTTGGCTTCCGACTCAAGGTAAAACTATTTTATTGTTACTGGTCAATCTTTTCTTTATGGTAAAAATAATTGACATTAAGTGAGTGAGTAGACGAAATTTATGACAGTAAAAATTCATTTCATTTTTATTAACAGCAAGCCTTAACGTATAGATCACCTGGGAGGATTGTGGGCCGAACACTCCCACGCTTTGGAGTAACATCCGCTGAAACATAAGCAAACGCAAGCCAGCAGAACTTCCTACTTTAATCAGGATAACCTAATGACGACATGTTAGACAAATTATATTTAAAAATAAAGAAAATCTATCATAAAATGTAAACACATTAAAGTATAATAATATTATGTGCAATGTGCATGACAAATATAAATGTTTTTGAAATTAATGACAGCATTAACATAATGAAACACTTCTATTTGCATTTTGACGATACCATCTTTCAAGTGATATAACACCCTAAAATGATACAAGTGTTTTTTACATCAAAAACAAACAGGCGCCGGCGCCCTGGTGGTAACTTGGTAAGGAACGACCGTCACTCATAGATATAGAAGAGAATTTTGTATTTTGTCTTACGGCTAATGTTACCATTGCAACCCTGACGTTGGCCAACATCTTTGCCCAATATGTACTGCGATCATAATCCAACCTAGACACACGACGTGCGACTGGAAGGGCGGTTCCATAGATTTATTTCCTAGTAGCATAATTGAAATTTACTAGTAGTCCATTGTTGAATCATTACGGATGAGGGTCCTTATTATTTACTTATTACAAGAATGTTAGTAGCGATATATGGGACCCCTGGTGTTAGAGCCCTTTTTTTACCTATTAGTCACTTTAAGTCGTCGTATTTTTTGTTTATCTAATAGGCCTGTCGTTTGTCGTGTTTTTCCTGTATCGATACAGTAGCAAGCACTGACGTTTTCAGTCAGAAACTGTACTTAATTTGATATAGGTTCACGATTGTTTCTCAAGGGAAATTAGTTCTGCAAATGGCGTACGAACCATTTGCAACGAGCCCTACGGAATAAGGGCTGGAGCTGGTATATAAATATTTTACCCTTTTTAGAGTTCCGTCGTGAAAGTGGTAAAACGAAGTATAGTTTTTTTTAATCATATTGGAAGGCAAACAAGCAGACGGATTTCCTGATAGTAAGAAATTGTAAATAAATAAACATAACGTCGAACCCTCCTTTTTTAAATTGGTTAAAAATCAAAAAACTCCACAGCCTTAGATATAAAAAAATATAAACACTGGAGACATAGGGATCCTCACTATGTTCACCATCATACATTTCACGAATAAATGTATTTGTTTTGATATTTATTAACGCAACAATACATACATACATACATACATTCATACATACATGAATCCTGAAAACACTATTTTTTAAGCAGTCGTGTAAGTTCCCACGTATTACAATAATTACATTACTTAGGTTATGAATAACAAACCAACAAATCTTTTATGTTTTTTTTATATATTAGGTAAGTTATTAAAAAATTGTTTACATTTTGAATAAAATTATTTCCTTACAATGCCAGACTAATTTAAATAATGAGAATTGCTTAATTTATGCTTCAAAAACGGTTAAACGTTTAATTACGAGAAAGATAAATGTACTCATATTTATTCCAATATAAAACAGTGGCCAAGTGCGAGTCGGACTCGAAATAAAATAGGTTGCGTTTATCAAGCACAGATTAAGGATGTCAAAAATACCACTTTCTTTTTTCACCAGGAAAGGATCGCTTTGTGTTTTTTTTTATATTATTTTTATAAAACAAAAAGTTGTAATTGCTTCTTTAAAAGTGCTATATCCTAAAACCTACTCACTATAAATCAGTGGAGGGTAACACATTTTAGTAGTTCGGAAATGTCTATCTTTTAAACGATTTTAACCATTATTCCGGTTACAGAAACCTCATGTTTGCTCTTTAAACACGTCTTATAAAGTAAAACTGCTAAAAAACTGACTCCAATTAAGTATTTCGTTACAACGTCGTAATTTCATGACTATTTTTTCAAAAGATCGCTTGTGTATCCGAGATGGTCCCGCATAATTTCTATAAACAGCCCACTAGTAGTTTTCACTTTATTCTTAACAATGCATACATTTTCGTCCATATTGACGACACCCTAAATGATAACCATTTCAGAGTCATGACCTTCTTTTCCAAAACAATAATAATCAAAATCGGTTTGTTATTGGACGAGTAATAGCGTAACAAACACCTAAAAAAAACATTGAAAATTGAATTGACCGGAATTTCATAGTATAATAATAAATACATTTATCTACCTCCCAAGTTTCAACTGTGTAGTCCTAAGAGTTTGGGAATAAAATAAACTATGACAAACGGACACAGATTCGATACATTCGTCCGTAAGTGTTTACCGTTTTCATCCGTGACTACGGAACCTTAACAAAAAAGGCCTCTGGAATTAATATAAAATAAATTAAAATATATTTTACACTAAGCGATTTATATAAGTCACTGGCCTTTTAAACAGCAACAATTAGAAAAATATATATTAAAATAAGTAATTAAAAAAATCATGGTTGGAAAAATTTTGAAATTCTTTTTACCGCAGAATATGTTATATCATAATAATCCTAAAATTAATCATTTTGAATAACCTCTTACAAAAACTATATTATGCAATGTAGCTGAGAACCATCTCGATTGTGCCAACTTTCAAACCAAAAAATCCGCATCGAGGACTGTCCATCCGTTCAGAAGTTATGACGCCACAGACACACACAGCCACATCAAACTAATAACACCTATCTCTTACCACGAGGGTTAAAAAACGGGATAGCACTATATGTCGAATGCTTATTTTTGTTCATTGGATGAATAGGATTCATATGAAAAATTATGCTGACGTTTTCTTTTTAGGGTTAACTATAAAAATCTCTTCAAGAGATAAACTCGCCTATAATTGTACATATTTTATTAAACTTATTTCTTTACTTGCACATAAAAAATGTTTCTAGCCCCATACTTCAAAGGGTTCACGTGGGAAAATTAATTAATTAAAACAATTTCAACGCAGTGAAACTGCAAGAAACCGACCATCTATGTACACAAAAATTGAGTATTTTACTCGATGTCTCTGGGATTGCATAATAGACTTGGTGGCAATGGGACTACCTTGAAAGTACGTTCTTTCAAATAATAAAAGAATGTTTAAAATCAGTTCAGAAATGACGGAGAAATAGATTAAATACGTAAAATCCAACATACAACTTCCCATGCTTTCTGAAATCGGTTAAAAAATAGAAGACTCTGCGGAGCACAGGTAGTATATAGATCCCTAAGCTATAGAGATAAATCTTTTCCTAACAAGCAAAGCCAAGGGCAAAATTGGTGCCTAAATTTTATTAAGAGGGCGTCTTCCATCTTATCATAACATGTATTAATTATAATATTTCGCACCTAACCTTACTTTGGGGAGAGGAGAACTCCGGCAAACATCAACATCTTTTCCCGCGACTGAATAAAATTTCGAGAAAAAAATGAGTTACTTTTCACTGTGATTTTAGCAATCCAAAATACTATTAGATCAAAATATAAAACAAATTTTCATTTTTTAACAGACTCCGAAAAGTAGTAGTTCTCAATTCGACTATATGTTTTTTTTTTGTTTCTTATTCGGCCAATAACGAACCGACTTTGATGGTTTCTTTTTTAGAAAGGTAAGTAATAATTTTGGGGTGTCCCGTATTAATTTTATCATGATCTGAAAAGTGGTTTCTGATTCAAAATTCACCAGTAGAAAGTTGATAAACTGTATGTAGGAAAAGTTTGGAACCATTTGCTGTCTATCGAAATAATAATTATCAAATCACGACGTGATACCTAATAAAATTCTTTTTGTAGTTTTACTACAGTTAATTATTTGCTACAAATGTTACACATACATTTTAAACACATTTTAAAATATCTCATGCGAAACTGAAATGAAAATTAATTATTTACTGAATATGTCTGATAGTTTTTTTATATATATTTTTCCATTGTCGGCGCATCGTAAAACTTCCAAATATTTTTTAAATAAAAAAAAACACAACAACGGTCTTATTAAGCATGGGCTAGCAGACGTGCTCCAAAGTTGAACCAGAAATTACATCTTTATTTCATTGTAATAACAATTTAAATTTACTCTATGTTTATTAATAAGACTGCTTCTGTTAAAGCATTAAGCACTGATAATGCCGTAAAGTGAAAAGTGAAACCTGTAGGCTATTTATATATTAATAAATTATAAGCGATACTCAAACAGTACAAGTGTTTCTTTATTAAAAAATTAGAATGTTAATAAAAAATTTGGAGAAGGAGCAACTTTTTCGCTTTAATTATCTAGGCTTCAGAAATGACTTCTAGATGTCCCGGGGTCGATCCCCGAGTCGGGCAACAAATAAACAGAAAATGTCTTTTTTTTTAACAAAAATAACGTTGCCTGGGATTGGATATGTGCCCGGTTGGCGTTAGGCTTGCCACCTATCACGTTGTGAGACTTTGTATGTTCAGCTAGTCGAGAGTGGGTGGGTTGTAGTACCTCTACATACCACTTCTGAGATATGGGCATGAAGATACTTCTACTTTTTTTGGAGAAAGAGGAAGGAGTTACATAAAATCTTACATTTTATTACGAGGGGGGGAGGAGAACATCTCACGTTATTAATGGATGCTCCCTAAGCTTGGGATTACGTCCTATCCTGCTCTTCGTGGGTGACGGCATCAAACTTAATTACAAAAGCAATTAAAATTGATCTCGATCTTTAAAGTAATAACTCACACATCAAACAAAATACACTTAGTAGATAAAGGTTTATTAAAATTTGGAATGAAAGCAAAACATTTATCTTTACTATTATATTTACGATATGATAGGTCAACGAAGGAGCACATGACTCTCGTGATGGTAAGAGACAACCGTAGCCTTCAGAAACGTAGATTTCACGTGTGGCTCTCGTATTAGGCATAATGAACAAATATCCTCCGTTCCGCGTCTCGAAAGTACGTTACATTTACGTAACGTAGCGTATGGCAGCAATGAGCTGAGAATTTCTACCCTGGAAAGTTGCTTTGTTATCTACCTACTAGTGGTTATGGTAATAAAATATTTAATCTTAGAAGATGCGTGCTAGGAAGGCACTTGTTCTTCAGAGGACCTGGACCAATACGGGAGGAGTTATAAATACAAAGGCTTTCATTTTATTACTTAGATGTATATTGAATGAAAACTTCTTTAGCGGCGTTGCGCATTTTTTTTTGAAATGGGTAAGAACTTCTAAACTCGCGTCTGGACACGTGACCTGACTGAAAATTCGTAAGATGAATGGAAAGTAAACGGCGTAGGAGAGGAAGTACCCCCTTTTCTTCTCCGGGAAAATATGTGCCTGCGCCTACTGTTTCGTTTAGAGCGCTTGCGCGAATGTTCGTTTTATCGTTGTTAAGATTATTCTTAATTACAGCACAAAACAGTTAGTTTATAGAAATTATTTATAGGCTTCAGTCCGCGGAACATTCTATATTTCGGTTATTCCATAACAATTCACAGCATGTGCAAGCAAAACAGTTAATTACCGATCATGAAGGAGTAAGCGAGAAGAATTTAGTAGCTATCTGAACCTTGAATTGATAGTCAATAAAAAGTATCTAACTAGAATATTGCATAAAATTGAAATAATAACTTCGCAAAACCAAACCAAACTACCTTAACTCAGCACAATTAAAATGCACATTCATTGAAATTCAAATTGATACTGTTGATATTGTTATCTGCCGAAGACGGATCACATATCATCCTTAATGGATGTTTAATTCCCATGTAATTAGGTGTTGTATCAAATTAGCGGTAATTTTAAAAATAATTTAAACGCAGTAAAGAATCAAAAATTTAAAACCTCCTTCTGTTTCCTTCATTATGCCTTCCGTCTATTAACATGGAACGGATTACGGAACAACGGTACTGTTTAACTAGTTAGATTAGAGCTGGTGGAATTGTTAACAGACTACATGTTATGACAGTTTGCTATTTGTTATTTAATAGTAAAATTCTTTCATTTTAAATACAATAATTTTTCATAGCATTATTTTTATATCTACAACAAGTTTTAGTTTTATCTATGGGTTCTGATACCCCAGTTTGAGAACTTAATACAACAAGCAAAGCATATGCAATCGTGTAACTATAATGCATTTTACTTTGTTTTGAACTTGTATTTTAAATGTTAAAAATGTCCTCAGTCTAAAGTTATAATAATTTTAAACATTAATTTCAATAATTATTGACCTGAGGTAAACTTTTCGCAAACTTTTAAGAAGCATTAACGAAACAAGAGGTTCTGGAACCCAAGTTTGAGAAACACTGTTTTGTAATCCCATCAAAACATATGCAATTGCCGATTACTTCTTTGAATGAATGAGTTACTTTGTGCACAGCACTTAAAATGTTAAAAAGCTATAACTTTAATGTTACATTATAATTACAAACATCAATTAAAATAATTACTGACATGACGTCTCTCGCGGAACGGACGAACCTATTATCCCTACTAACATAAATGCGAATGTAAGTTTGTTTGTTACACTTTCACGCGAGAACTACTTAATTAACCATATGAAGCCTTGTACACAATACACAAAATCCTGCACATATTAAAAATTACATAAGATACCTTTTTAATGACATAAATGCGAGCGGAGCCGCGGGCAAAAGCTAGTATTACATACTTTTCTTTTTGATATTGGAAGGCAAACAAGCAGACGGATTTCCTGATGGTAAAAAATTCACGCTGCCTAGAGACATCAAAGGTAATAATGTTGCGTTGCCGAACTGAGGCCGGGATGTTAGGCCTTGAGCAAAAGGACGTTTATCGGCTACCTTACCCTCCTAACCCGAACACGTCGACGTCAAGCACTGACGTTATGGCGACAGGAACAGGTAAGGCGGTGGTACAAATCCGGGTGAGTCGCTGCGAAACTCTACCACCTAGTGAGATGTCACGGTGTTAGTGATGGTAATCCTATGCTCGTCTTTTACGAGCTACCTGGCAGATGGTCTATTCTGCAAAGGAGCCCGGACCAACATGGGGAGGTAACCCTTTTTTATGTGACATCACATCGAAAAGAGTAAGCTAATTAACGACCCCACAGATGTTATAGATGCGTCGTTATCCTGTAACCAAGATATTAGGCCTGAAGTAAATATCTATCGTTTTTTTAACCCTGCAGATGACACTGTCATAAAAACTTCTGCAAAGTACGTTATTTTTTGCATAACACTTAAAATGCTGTTACAATTTTTTTCCATTACAATTTTTACATTAATTACAATAATTACTTTAATAAAAGGAGCTGGCCCATGAACTACTTGGGGCACTGAAGCGCTTATTCTCTATTCCGTATAATTTTATAATTACTTTAATAATAAAAAAGAATGCGTAAATATAATTTTACATTGCAATTAATTTTTAAAATTGACTGTTTTATTAGTTTAATAGACTGGCTACTTTAAAATATGTAAATTTGGATTCCATTATAATTTGAATACGATGTTGTTTCCTCTTTTCACCCGACTGCAAATGAAGGGTTATGTTTTTCGCGTTTTTTTATTAGACTTTTGTTTTTTTTATTTAATTTAACTCTACTAGTTAACTGTGTATATCTGACTGCAGGTATGACCATGAAAACTTATGACTACGAAAGTAGAAGTACAAAACTATTGTCTACTCTTAACTATTAAACTACTAGTTTAAGTTTTAGCCCTGATGATACTGTATAAGCGAAACCGGTAGGCTATTTACAAAGTAATAAATTACAAGTAATACGTAAAACAGTACAAGTGTTACTTTGTTTAAAAATATGAATATTTGGAAGTTTTACCAAGCGCCGACGATGGAAAGTATCAAATGTATGTTTAGAAAAGTTTCCATTTCAATTTCAGTTTTGGTCGAAACTGAGAGCAAGCTCGAAAATTCGGTTTTATTGCAGTTTCGGTTAAAAAGCACAGTTTCGGTCGGACACAACTTAAAAGTAACCACGACTGATTAAATGACCCGAAGAAAATATCTAAACGGCCCGTTTGTTTCAAAAGTTAAAACATTAGCTTAAGACTAACGATTAACAAATCTTACTAAAATTTAAGAAATAAAAGCATTTAATTTTTACAATAAAAAGTTCATTTACAACATGAAGTCATAACCGAGGTACGATTTACGTGTCTATTTCATTTTATTTTATGTTAATATTAGCATAAGAAATTTGAAATTTACGTTTTGTGTAAACAGTAATGACGTTTATGAATAATTTATAACCGGAAAAACTTGGTTTTGTTGTAATATATATTATTGAGATGTTTTTAGATAATGTACATTGAAGTCTGTCTATTGAATTTGTTAGTCAGCTAGATTTACCCATTGATGTCGGATTTTTTTAATTAAATTAAATATTTTTATTGCACATAATATGGATCTGGTCTGGTCAACAGGTTTAGGACCACTGAACAGAATAAACCAGGGTTTCCCAAATGCCGGATCGCGACCCGGAACCGAACCATTGAAAATAAATACCGTGTCTCAACATTTGATAGCCATCCACAGAGACGTGAAAAATGCAAGCGCTTCCGCTGCATCTCAGCATGCCGTCAGTGAGATATTCGGATAGTTTAAAAGGGATTTTGCAACTTGAGTTAAAGTTCGATGAAGTTGTTAATTGAAAAAAAATAGGTAAAATAACCTGATGTATGTAGTTAGTTTTTAAAAGTGTTAAGTGGGTCACGAGAGGGCAGTTTGAAAATTACCGGGCCATGAGAGAACAATGTTTGGGAAATATTGGAATAAAACATCTGTCTCGGCAGCTTGTAAAAGGCGAGCACAAGTTAAACTTAGTTAACAAGTTAAATATAGGTCACTACCGATAAGACCACTGGAGGAAGGTTGCTGTGAAGCTACTTGCCCGGGTAGGGATCCACCAATTTACTTATTTCTGCCGCCATAATGACTTGAGCACGTCTATGTGTGTGTCTGTAGCATCATAACTTTGGAACGAGAGGACTGATTTCGATGCAGATTTTTGTTAGAAGGCTGACGTGATTTTTAACTACATTACGTCTAGGTTTTGCTTGGAATTATTGTAACTTTTAATAGTAGTGTCATATTTACTATTTTCTTTTATTATTTTTAAATAAGTCAAAACAAAGCTTTTGTCAGGTAGTACTACACGTCAGATGCGGGTGTATGTGTAATCATAAATCTCGTCATGGATTACCGAGGGTACAAAGGTTTTAAAATAAAAAAAAAACATCATCATCATCGTGATTAATGGACGTCCCTAACCCCAGCAACCGCTGCGGTAAACATTAGAAAAAGACGCATAAAGGATAGACACCATAGACCCTAGACACATAGCAGTTATAGGTGCGTTGCTGTCCTGTTGACGGGATACCCAGCCCTTTCGAATCGGAACGTGAAAGGTCTACTCGGCCAAGTTGCTGAACAAAACTCAACCACTAGTGGTCTTGTAGGTATTGACCTATTTAACCTGTGCTTGCCCTTTACGACTTGCCTGGCGGAGAGGTATCATACTCAGTGGATTCGTAAAGTAAACCATTGCAGGATACTACATAATATATAGATTACGACAAACTAGTATGTAAATCTTCATTAAGGTGTTGAAAAACTTTTTTTTTTT
>NJDD01000267.1:116426-127698 GCA_002245505.1 Calephelis nemesis
ATATAATGTAAAAAAAACGGCCGATATTGGACCCGTAGCCTTAATCATAATGTCAGTACGTATGGTAGAGTAGAATTTTCTGTTGCCGACCGACGAGACAAAAAATTTTCCGAGAGTGCGTTTAGTTTAGACCGATATTAAGGGCATTTTACTGTAATTGCATTTAGGCCGATGTTAAAGACATTTTACCGAAAGAGTATTTAGACGTTTATCTGTTTGTTTCGTCATAAATAATCGGTTCTTCATATTATTTATAGTATATATTACAACGGACGCTATCCACTAACACTCTAGGTAAGTGCTTGCTACTGTCATTGAGCCAATAAGATGGTAAACTGATACTGTATTGGCCGATTTGGATCGCCTCGTTGGCCGAGACGCTACCCGTGGGAGATAGGTACTATTGCTAACCCCGTGTTCGATTCCTGTCGAGTCAGACATTTGTGTGATGAACATTAAGATGTCTCCTTATAAGGGACAGGACAGACCTTTTATTAAATTTATTCATATATCTATATAAGTATTTCTATGTATTAGTATCGTTCACTAACACTCATAACATAATCATATAATTTGCGAGAGATTCAATTTATGTTATATGTCCAAGGAAAACGGGTAAATATACCAAATATATACATAATATTTGGTATACCTATTTACCCGTTTACAGCATCAGGTTGGCAACGCACCATTACAATCTTTGGTTTCGGAAATATGCATTAGTTATAAACGGAAATCCGTCTGACATGACGCAAAACCTTTTCAATTTATATTAGAAAGCAAAACATATATAATAGAATCTCATGCGTCATACAGGTACACAGCAACGATAAAACAAAAAAATAACCTCAAAATCTATAGATTGACGTACGCTTGGTTTACAGTAATCAGTGATAATTCATTCGCTAGCATTGTTCAAGTTTTTTATTACGAAATAAAACTGGGAACAAGCACACGGCTACCATTTTGGTAAGAGACAACCGTAGCCTTTAGACCTCATAGAAGTTATGGTGCTGTCCTATGAGCGGGATGTCAGACCTGATGCGCAAGTCCACCAGCTATCCTACATGATAGTATTACTATGGCGTTGGATCCCTACAAGAAAATTGCTGCACAGCACTCTACCTCCAGGTGGGGGTCAAGATGGAAGATCCAAGTCTCAAATTTTAAGAAAACATGCATTAAAAAATATTTAGTAGTGCTTTTATTGCTAATGACATATATATACTTAACCCTACGCTCGCCTTTTACCAGCCAGGAAATAAACAACATGGTCTATTCTACACAAAGAATCCGGCAAAACAATGGTGTAACGGATTGATGGTCATGAATGAAAACTCTTGATGTTTATCAATCAGCAGGTACAGTCTTCTGCTTGGCCATGGTCCAGTTTGAAGGATATGGTATTCAGTATCAAAATGGTAACGCGCCATTACCATTTTTAGACTCTACCCGTTATTATAATTCTTAGCATGAGAAAATCTGTTTGCTTCTTGCTTACGATATTCAGATAAAGCTCACGTTGTGCTTCATACACAATAATGATTATAACATTATGAAACTGACAAAAAAATCTACGGTACAATGTATGTGTACGGTATTTAGTCACTAGCAACCGGATTTATGTACAAATCTTCTATTAACTTGGTGGTCCAGTGCTGTGCAGTAGCTGATTCAATTTGCTACAGACAGTAATGCGTTTTATGATATTAAAAAAAATATGATATTGAATGGCAATTAAATCATAGTTGCATATTATTGGAGACTAGGGCCCGCCCCGGCTTCGCACGGGTTTAAAATATACATATAAACCTTCCTATTAAATCAATTTATCTATTAAAAATACCGCATCAAAATCCGTTGCGTAGTTTTAAAGATCTAAGCATACAAAGGGACAGAGGAAGCTACTTTGTTTTATGGGCAATTCTCCACTAAATGGAAAATCGCTGTCCCAAGCTATTTTTTTAAATAAATCTTAACATTTCTCAGTTTTTTGTATCAATAACGACTGAGTATTATGTATTCTTGGGATACCACTGCTTGTTTTAGTATTTTAATTCGTAATATTTAAATGAATGCACTTTAAACACTTTGAAAAGCAGTCCCCTGGGCGTCCCTTTTCCAGAATTACAAGTATTGTTACAACCCAATATATATTTTTTTGGCTTTGATAACTTAATAGTAAATATACAAATACATTATAAAAACAGTAATCATCTTTATATATGATTATTATATTTTTACAATAGAAATTTAATCAAAATATCTATGTGCGAATCCTGTCCACAAATTATCAAAACAGTCCCCTGTTAAAATTTGAAAACCAAGCTAAAGTCAAATTTAGATTTGGCGCAAATAATTTAGATTGTGAAACAGAACGCAACCGGTGTGAAGTTTGTTCGTTTGAGAACCTAAGCGGGCCGCGGCCATTTTTTTTAGTGCTACGACTGCCTCTGCATATGAACCCTGGTCTAGACTGTTAGCGTTAACAGTCCACTGGTAAGCCTTTTTTTAACTATTTTAAAAGTTTTTATAATGACAATTTGTTTAAAATAATTGATTATCTAGTCTTTAGCCACATCTATTTCGTTAATCTGATATGTTCAAATGATTTTATTGTATTAAATATTTTTGTGAAAATGACAGTCCCCTGATGAACAGACCCCTGTCATTTTTATAGCACAGTGGACTGTATATATCACAGGGGACTGCTCATACCACGGGCGGGGGCGCTTTTTGCTTAGATTTGTTAAGTCTGACATGTCTGATTGCTCATATCTGACCATTAACACTCTTCCGTAGGTCTTGTCTAAAAATGCCACCCAAAAAGAAACCACCCAAAACAAGAAAAGAAATAACAGAACAAAAACGTATAGTCGAACGTAGAGGTTCCAAATATACTAAAGTTTACCTGGAACTTTTCTGAGAGCGGCCACGTATAGGGTGCCGCAGGTGGCGTCGGCGCTTGCTACAGGAGGTGTCATTGATAGTTTGGAATCTTTTATTGATTCTGTACAACAAAGATGTTCTTCAATTACAATGTTTACGATTGACGATGATGCAATTGATAATATTATTAAAGATATTCAGAAAGGCGGCAAGTAATTGAAATGTTTAAATGGGACCCTCAAACCACATCAGATTAAGGGTAAAATATCACGGTGCCTTTTGGGTTTACCGCAAGGTAATGAGAAGCTCATAATGATAAGTTTAAGCTTCCCTTGTGAAGAAGAGTGAACATTTTAATCTGCGGATAATAATCTACCAACTGGCGAAACTTCATGTGGAGGGCGTTTACACAGACTCAGAATACGAAGACGAAATCTGGCGAACAATAACTTTATTTTTTTATACTGATTTTGAGAATACTAGGGATCAGTACAATCAGCCAACAGCAATACAACAGTGGTGATTACGTTTTAGTTAAGTTTAATGTTAGAGAGTAAGAATATCATTATGCTGCTGTCATTAATCAAGTTGATAATGAGGTAGGCGAACTAACATTAACATTTATGAAAATTTGTGGTTATAAGTGTCACAAGTTCAGAATGGATGAAGATGACATTTCCGATGTCAGTTTTGACCAAATACTGGAGTAGTTACCAAATCCCGATATAAGTTTAAAAGGGAGAAGTTCAATTTTAATATTTTTCAATATCTGTACCGGTTTCTGAGAAACAAGCTTTAAAGATTTATTCCTAAATTGCAATACTGAGACTGATTTTTTACGATGTTGTACAGTTAATGTTAATTACTTAAATTACTTCAAAAGTAGGGCCCAATCTTAAGTATTATGATTATGTCAATCTAAAATATTAGTTGTGAACTTGTGATAATTAATTAGAATTACTTAGTTATGTTTCTATGTTTATTTCCTATTATTATAAAGACTGAGTTTAGTGTCTAGGAAAATAAGTTAATTTTGTATTTTTTTTATTTATTTTATTTTATGATATTGGAAGGCAAACAAGCAGACGGATTTCCTGATGTTAAGAAATTCTTGTCGCCTAGAGACACCAAAGGTGGTAATGCTGCGTTGCCATCCTGAGGCCAGGATGTTAGGCCTCGAGCAAAAGTAAGTTTACCGGCTACCTTACCCTCCGAACCGGAACACGTCTGATGAGTTAATTTTGTTAAGTAGAAAGTCACTATAACAAGTAAATTTTGTTTTAATCATGTTAATTTATTAAAAAAATTCGTATTTAAGTCTGGCAAAGAAAAATAAAGACTATTTGATTACTTTTATTAACAAAAATGCTTGTTTTTGTTAATAAAAACATTTCCCTGTACGGTTACAACAGTCCCCTGTCTTGATTTTGCGTAAAATCGTCAATAACTTAAAAACTATGCGGAAGTTGTGTGGGCTTTTTTGAGATATATATTTAGTTTACTATTGCCCTTCATTTTATTAACACACATTCTCAACATTTAGTAAAATTTGCTTGGGACAGTCTTGTATGGACGAATTTCCAAATAGCAGAGAAACACCCTTATACTAAGTTGGAGATTGATGTATTTGTACTATGCGTTGCTAATGCGCCGGTTCACAGCCAAGACTCAAGAGGCTACTGGTAAATAAATGGCAACCCCCTACCATATTAGTAGAAGAACCGAATCTACATCGACCTACACCGAGCTGATGATGAATAATGATGAATGAAACATATTTTTAAAAAACATTGAGTTTATTACAAATCATATTAAAAAAGGGTTACCTAAAAAATTCTAGACAGAATATTTTTTAATCAATTTTTAAAAAATGATTCTTCATTATTTCGATTTTTTAGGCAGGCCTATATCAATGTTTTTGCAATAAAACTGCACAATCCTGTGAAAGTAACTGCTATAGATTAACTATTTATACTTGGCAACCCAACTAGCATTTTATTCGTCTCCTACTTTAAGTCGGGGTAAAAATGTTTTATTATCCTCAATTTTGCACTTTGTATTGAAAAACATTTTTTTTTAATAAATAAAAAATATTATTTTCCGGAATTTTTAGGCAACCCATATTTAATACATTTTCTAATATACTAAATTTGTTATAGCGCGGTGCAGGTCGACCTAGGCCCGGACCTTACACCACATTATTATCTAAAATAATTTATGATGTAGTCCTACAAAAATATTTAAACCGCGGAATTACTCTTTGAAAACACAAGAATCCAATATCTTGGCCCGACTTGTGTCTAATATACTGAGACCATTAAAAACATTTTTGTGTTTTCCTCTCAAAAATCGTGAAGTGAACCGAGCTAAGTTCAGTCGTATCTAAAGCAGATCATTATCAAAATACGTGGCAACGTTATGTAGAACAGAGATATTCAACCTTTAATGTCTCAAACGGTTAAAACTGTTGTATTATTAACTTAATTGGTTACTATCGTAGTTAGAACCATAATTTAGGATTGTTTCACGAGCTTGTTTGTTAACATGATTTTACTGACGAGAACACATTTTTCCTAAGCATAATAAGTGTTTTATCACAATAAGCACTAAAACAGTAAAATAACATCATAATTCTAACATTATTTAGATAAAAATAATACACAGCAAAATAATTAAAGTAAAACCGCTCAATTATTCATAACATAGTATTTATGAATAACATAAACATATATCAGGAAATCTGCACACTTGCTTCTATTGTTATAGTTGGTTTATTAGTACATATTGCTTTAACTATGTTATGGGGATAAAGCCTCAGTAACATTAGAAATGTGTTCGTTCATAAATCAAGAGTTCTAAAAACCCCATGCCCTTCCGTTAGCGATCCAGCATTACTGCTTTTGGTAGTCACCAGGCAGTAGCCTGCAGACAGGTACGGTAATATTATCATAAATACTACCGTGATATAGACAACGAGTTTTTATTACCATCAAACAATTTGTCTCAAAATTTAGTAATATTACACACTGCGCTGCGTCGTCTATACTTTTCCATAAACTTAGCTTGACCCACTGCCGCGAGTCTAGATTGAAATAAATTACCAACTCTTGATATCTTTTTTTTATGGAAAATAACATTGTTTTGGAATGATGTACAAGGAAGTAACAAGTTGAGCCGACAGACGTTGTCCTATCCTAACTATAAATATTTTTTTTTCATACAAATCTCCTAACAATAACTAACACATTAAACAAGGAATTAGCAAAATCAGTCCATTCTTTTTCGCGTGGTGCGCTAAGGTCTAGTTAAGCAGACAGGCTTTGTCCTATTAAATGTTTTTTTTTCATATGAATCTTCTCCTGACAATAACTAACACAACAAAGAATTTTAAAATTGGTATCTCAGTTCAGGCGGGATGCAATGACCACGCGAAACTTGAATCCATTTTTATATAATATACAGATAACCTACGAAAGACTGGATCAATGTCGATAGTTTTAAATATTTCAAGAGACTAATGAAATCGAAATCATGTCTGATCAAAATCAGTCAAGTCAAGGATATTTTCGATAAAGAATTACTGTCCCATTTGCCCTTAATACGTTCGTAATTACGAAAACAAAAAAAACACTTAATTATTACAATAATTGTATAAGGGGTCCATAATTTAAACGATGCGGCATGCGCCAAACTTCACATTGATATACAAATGAACTTCCCCTTTCTATAACCGGATATGGTTTTTTTGGACATATGTTTTGGAAGGACGACGTATTAACATTCAATTGATTTAATATATTACGTAAATTATATTATAATTTGCGTATAAAAAAGGTAATTTATTTTATAATTTATGTGACGTTTATAATTAATTTCGTTACTTTTGACCAATTACTGTAAATTATGTCATTGATTGCGTTTAAATATTTATACTTATTTAACCATCAACTAAACATATTTATAACTAACTCCAAAAATAGAGCAGGTTCTCAATACGACTGTATGTTTTTTTTTTGTATGCTACGCGATTACTCAGCCAATTACGAATCGATTTTGATGATTCTATTTTGTAAAGGTAGGTCATGATTCCGAGTTGGTCCCATTTTAATTTTATTATGATCGACGACTACTGTGTATTTCGAATTATAGATAATAACGCATAAATTTCTGTTTTTGTTGACTACCTCATCATTGATGTAGATTTGGGACCATCTTGGAATCGTTAACTATCTTTCGAAAAAATAACTGGTACCCAAAGTGTTTTTGTTTTAGTACTTGCCCTGTGCTTGTTCTTTAAAAAAATATAGAAATTAAAACCAAGCACAGGGCAAGTGTAAAATAAAAATAGCTTGAAGGAAACTAAAGTTATGGCCATTATAAATGTGAATTTCATCTGTAACGATGAACACATTTAATGGGCATTCAGAACTATGTATCTACAGGACATAACTACCTACGCTAACAGGTAAGGAATTAAAAATTACGCCACGGGACTTGAATCCTCAGTAGCTCAAATGGTTAGAGCATTCAATTCAACTCAATGGCTTGAGACGAAAGGTCACATATTCAAATCCTGTTTGGATCGAAATTTTTTCTTTATTTAAAAAAATATAGAAATATAACTACTCCTAATTAACGACGTGGGTACCTAACAAAATAGGTAGTTGGAGTAGATTATTGTAGTTTTACTGCGCTTAATTATTAATGGTAGGATTATTAGGCGCGAAGACCTGTTTTTACTAAAAGTTTTTATCTTAAACATAATTTTACAATGCGAATAATATGGGTGGTCTTAGGTACCAAGTGAGACCTAGATTTACTCCACAACTGAAAAGGTCGGGTATTGTTATCTGAGGGTGGTGTTAAAAACTCTTCGTAACCATGGTTGCGTATGATAACAGGGTAGTAAATGTGGTACAAGCCAGCCAGTTATCGTGACTTGGCGATCGATAATCTCTGTCTTCTCTCAAGGGACTTTGCAGGAATGTATGTACGTATGTATGTAACTAGTATCTTCAAGGGCTACCTTTAGTGATATATACGAGATTCTCATCTTCACTATGTAAAAAAAATTCTAAATAAAAGATATAAAAATAGTTTCAGAAAGCTCAAGGAATTCAGTAAGTGACATCCAATAACAGATGTGGATAAGATACTGGTGTGGATGTTGCCAGCTATATTACAGATGTAAAGAACATGATTTGGCGGTCTGTCATCAAGCTGTATAAAAGCAGTAAGGACCTAGTGTTCTATCTCCTTTGATAGGAACATCTACAGGAGCTGGCACTGATAAGCTCATAATCCCATATGGCGAAGCCAACTTAAGACGTGACCGATAACACACACACACACACACACATACACACACAGAGACACACACACGCACACACGCACGCTTGTATACGCACACGCATTCACACACACACACACACTCACACTCACGAAAATGTACACACTGTGGGAATATAAATTTATGCAATAAAGTACGGGACACTTTTAGGGAGAAATCAAACAATTTGTTTTGTAGTTTTCCCGTTATACCCAACCAGCCAAATAAAACACTAATTCCAAAAAACATTTAGAGTTCGTTAACGTCAAAGTAACCTTAGATCCTAACAATCTGTTTGTTTATTGTTCTATTTCTATACACAAAACGGGATGTTATAATATTATGTATGTATAGAGTTTATCTCAGAAAAGATTTCTTCCAGCAAACCCAATATAGAATGTATGCTTAAGAAACGTAGATAATACAGATCGTGCAAAAATTTATTGCATAAACGTAGATAATACCTACTTTATTAAATTTTGTATAATAAAATATGCCATTATACATATTATAGTTACGGAATATCTTAAAAATTTTAACACAGTTAAATTAAAAAAAAAACTACCACGTCGAGATTTGATCACTATTTTTTCAAAAGGTAGCTAATATGAGAACAGCTCGGACCATGACCAACCTTTTCAAAAAGAACCATCAAAATCTGTTCCTTATTGACAGAGTAATCATGTAACCAACACAAAAACATACAGTAGAATTGATAACCTCCTTCTCTTTAGAGTAGGTTAAAAACAGCTTTGTGATTTATAAGTGTAGACTAGCTACTAGTCGCGACTTCGCCGGCATAACTGTTTCTCAGAAACTCGTCGATATCAATATAAAACAAAGCCCTCGTCTGGTGAAGCCTATGTACCAAGAATCCTATTAATATTATAATATAATAAGTTTGTATGTTTGCTTGTTTGTTACAGTTTTCATGCAATTTGGCACTCATATAAAAGGTAACTTGGATTAATACATAGGTAAGTTTTTGTCCCAAAACAATGTTCCCTTGGGACCACGCGGGCAACAGCTAGTATGATATAGACTTTGTGCCCAATTTCGAAATTGGTGTAATTTTACACAAATTTTCATCCCCTATTTTACCCCATTAGTAGAATTTCCAAGTGTTGTAATACGCACGTCATTATACTATCTGTACGTCAAATTTCATCTCGATGAGTAGAGTAATTTGACTGTCCGTTAATGATTCATTCAGATTAACGAATAACAAATAATTTCCTCACATTAAAATATAATCTAAATTACACATTTCTAGAAGTTATGCTATTTACAATTCTCGACCAATCAGAATCGTCTAGGACCTTAAACAATGATGTTTTATTTTATTAAAACAAAGCTGTATCGGTACAAAACATATGATTAAATTGCTGATACGTATTTCCATGAACAAAATAAGAATTACCTGTCGTTCGCACTAGTACCAGTTTATTGTTGAATACAGGTGCTAAGTTTTAGTTTAAACACGAGGTGTTGTTTTTTTTGTGTCACAGGAAATGTATGAAGTCAGGAATTATTTAAAACAAACTGTTGCCCGCGTGGTTAATTAATGTCCTACAGGAAGATTTCGGAATAAAAACTATCCTATGTTACCCTCTATGTGTGTGTGCTAAATTTCATGAAAATCGATTCAGCAGTTTTTGCGTGAAAGAGTAACAAACAAATATATAAACTTTCGCATTTATAATATTAATAAGATAAGATTTCTAAACAATAATACAAATTCTTTGCTGTGTAGCAACACGCCTGGATTGATACCATTGTTTTGCGTATACTTGACGGTACAGCGTCAATATTCGACAGTATCGTGTTCCAGGCTGAAAGATACAGCAGCTGGTAGGTGGTATCTCGTATGCTTATTTGCTAACACACAGACACTTATAATACCCCCCTTTTTCCGTCGGGGTTTAGAAGCTTCATGCAAAGGGCTTGACAACCTAACCTCGGGTTCACAACGAACTGTTATAATCTTTATCTATTATTATTGATGTTTAATTCTTAACGGCTGTCCGTCTGCTTGAATAAAGGTTTGTCACTCTCACGCAAAACCTTCATAATAATTCAGTTTTTACATCAGAATAACACATTGACAACAATTTATAAAGAATTTGTACAATTTAGTATGGGAGTGTAGTTAGTCTTAATAAGATCTTCAAAAGGAATGTTTAGTTTCTGTACCTAGGTAATATTACTTACATACATTTAAGAAGTATAATATTATAATTAAGAATGGCTTGCTAGTATTTAATAAAGATAATAAGTAAGAAACTTAACGTCTCAGTCTCGAAATCACAACACACCATTACAACCTTTGGTATTTGTGATCATATAACTCTTACTATCAGGACCCGTCTAATTGTATGCTTCCCTTTGACATTTCTTTTAATTAATTTATTTTATTTAAAGTTTAGTAGTCAACGTCAATTTTATTTAAATTTGCCCGCGACTTCGTCAACAAACAAAACTTTCATTGCCCTTCTAGTTCTTTGGCTTTGACTTCTTTTAAAAGTAGCCTATTGTAGCATAGTAGTATAACTTGGGTGTTTGACTATACGCATATTAAATTTCATTAAAATTGGTACACCAGTTCAGCCGTAAAAGCTTGACAGAGTGAACTTTAACAAAAGATCGTTAAAAATAATCATATTATGGTACAAATCAATAATAAATGAGCCTCCTCATGTCCCATGGATCAACTCATGTTCACTAAATTCTAACCGACTCTGAAAAAGATGAGTTCTCAATTTGACTGCATATTTTTTTGTATGTTTGTTACGTGATTACTCGGCTTAATACGAATCAGTTTTAATGATAATTTTTTGAAACGGTAAGGTCTCATTTACACTTTGTCATGATCAGACAAAACAAAAGTGTTTGCATTATAAAAACTTAAAACTACTAGTAGGATGTTGACAAAATTTAAGTGGGACCATTTCGGAACCATTAGCTATAAAAATTAAAATTATCAATAGGGTATATGCATGTATTTTTTAAATGTTTTTAAATGGTAATTTACATCATTATATAAATGTTAAAAAA